>JAHRHJ020003150.1:0-258819 GCA_019776745.2 Taxus chinensis
CTACATAGTATGTTGCCTCAACAATGCGTGCACCACACTACCTTTCTCCTTCAAATGATTGACGTAAAAGGCATATGGTTCATATTTATCATCTCAAAAGAACTAAGAGTCTCTATAGGACCTCCCCAATATTTTCCCCACCCCTAGACTACTCCTCCCTCAATCCCCTTCTTCACCGCTCATCTTCAACCTGGAATGTTTTAATCCTTCAAGTTTAAGTTCTTTAACACGTCCCTATCAGTGTCTCCATGGCACTGCTCGCATACATTTGCTAATATGATTTCCAAACCCATACATATTATAACCTTGATGTAGATCAAAATCATGGCAATAAATTCATAGATCTGAAAATGGTAAATAAACACTATTGTCAAACATGTGACTAAACCAACCATGGTTTCCTATCCGACCCCAGTCACTGCCTGACCGACCACGGTTACCAAATGACCGATCATGGTTAATCCTAACTGACACTTATCTCTGTAACTAGCATATTGTCTCCTTTTTCACCCTTCATATTTTGAAAAATTTCTCTATCATCTAAAACCAGTCGAATCAACCATCAACTGCCATCCCTAAGGAATATCCAGGCACCTCAAAATAAACCAGAAGTGACATCACAAAGCAATAAACTCAATATACATGCAAATCTGTGACTGCCATCCAAAAACAACTAGTACCTTTACCACTTTGAATAGTAGCGATCTCCTCTCACTCTGCATGTGCATCATGTATCCAATCCTACAGTGCCAAAAACCATGGCTTGCTCCCACTGAACACAAAATTCCATGCATTGCCTCTAACACCAAGCTCAAAAGCTAATATGTCAGTGAGAAATAAAACTAGATGAAAGAAAATATAAATGATTCCCTTCTTATCAAAGAATACTTCTACATCACAGAAGTTTGGACTTCTTGTGAAGTAGGTGAATCAACTTCTTTTCATCCCATGTACTCAAAATCTTTCGTTACCTACAACTGTGTCTAACCATGACTTTTCATTGAGGCTCTCTTCCTTAGACTAGATATCCTTGTCCTCAAGATTCCACACAACTGGGAAATAAAATTCAAACAACACCAAAAAACCATGGTGTAAACTTGTGCACACTATCCAAACATAATATCAGTTGCTCCAAACAAAAGAAATAAAATGTGAACCATATAGAGATACATGAATCCAAAGTCTCACTGGACTAACCAAGCGAACTTCGTCCTCTTTCTGATCCAAACATTGAAGTGATCTACATTGTTTCTGCCTATACACATTGTGTCAGAAACCAGATCCTCCAAAATAGGACACTGAACCAACCATGCCCTCTTCTACGGTAAGAAACCATGTGCAAACTTGTTGTCACAGAGACCGACCACGGTTTGATGACCAATACTGGTTACACTCTGTGACAGATGTCGATTCCCTGACAAATGTCGGTGCTGCTGGAGTGAACACAATGCCACAAATTGGCATAGGTCACCAAACCAGGTGCCTACTCCAACCAAAGCCGATAGTTGTGTTGAGCCGGTCATTTCAAGAAGCACCCAAATCTTACACAAAAAACTAACAACAATAATACATGTAATAAAACTGCATCAAGATGAAATACATCACCTTACCAGCACCAAGATACTCAACCGCATCTTCAATTGAAGAACATGCTTCTCTAATGGAGGCCCTGTCTTTGTTCTGTGCTACTATATTCTGCTTCTCTAACGAAGCCCATGCATCTAACTGCACCAAAGGATGCATAACTTCTCCTCTATCTCATACTCTAGATCTGCAATCCCAAACATGCATGTGCAATTAAAAATATAAGCACTGCAATACCAAGATAAAACCATACCTCTATAACCTGGATATGCAATCTGACCAACATGCTTGTGCCTCCAAGAACTAGGGACACCTCAACAAACAAGGTACATTCCATGCATCTTCTTAATTCTTCAGATTTGTGATTTTCTGTTTAAAAAAGCAGGATGCCCAGTAACCAACCACGGTCACCCTATAACCGACCAAGGTTACCCTGTAACCACGGACCACTGACCCGGTCACCCTGCCGACATCGGTTGCCACTTAACCGACGCTGGTCATTGTATTCTCTAGCAACCTTACTCTTCTAGCTCCCAATTGAGATTCAATATTTTCCTGTGATTGTCACATCAGGAAAAACAAACTCTGCTCTCATACATGTCAGTAATAACCACTAACAAAACCATGAAGCAAACCCTTGCTCTGAAATAACCCAGTTCTGAAAACTAAAACCCTGCTCTAATACCAGTTGTTGGGAATTCAGGACTGCGGAATAGTGCTATGATTCAATAACAAACCCAATCATGCACACATGATCTAAACAATTCCCCAAAATCTACAGCAGTGGAAGTATAAACTAGAATAATCCAAATCAACACAAAGTACACACACATAACACAACATGTACCATGGTTCACCCAATGTGGGCTACGTCCACCAAAGATAGAGATCTCATATATATAATACAACAAGAGTACAAACCAACTCTTCAATACAAGAGTACAATGCATCTCTCCAAGAGTATCTCCTCTCCTCTAGATCTCTAAATGGATCTCCATGAGTGCACTACAACCGTGCCTCCAAACACCACCAGCAGATCTCACATAACCCGAAACTACTACATCTTTGAACTGCTACCAAGTTCTCTATGGATCTGCAACAAGACCTCTCACATGGGTCTACCAATGTGCAACCATGACTGTGCACCAAGAAGTAAGTTTGTCTCTCCATCACTACATAACATGTGCAAATATGAAGACAACCTCCTCTACAATATCTAGATCTACATGGATCAACAATACAATATGATCTCATGGATCTATAATAAACTTATGGATCTAACAATGCAAGGCTAGATCTACATGGATCTATAATACAAGATCTCACCAACATGTGGATCTACAAGAAGAAATTCTATGTGCTTTGCATATTATGCAAGCCATTACAATGAGACAATAACTATACAAAGGAAATACAATAGAAGATGTTACCCTCTTCTCACCATTCAAATGTACCTATTATTTTCTTTTGTTCAGCTCCTCTCCATGGAGAGCTTTGTCTTCATGTAACCTAATGTTCTTTCTCTTCTCTCTTCTTCTTCATCCTCTCAATCTAGGAGGATTCAAGGATGCAATAATAATCAATTACATGCTCTTAATTAACATCTAAACCCTAGCTTTCATGCTTATATAAGCATATATAAACTTAGGGCACCTTAGCTATGCATTTACAACCTTTAGATCAACTTTAAAACTAAAAATAGATCTAATTCCCGATGAGTTAAATATAAACTTTCACGCACAGGTAACCGACGACGGTTATTACCTGACCGTTGCTGGTTCACTTGCTGACCTGGACTGATGTTGACCGCCGACGTTTACTGTTAACCTGATGCTGAATACGGTTAAACATGCTTTCTGACCGAAGCATGGTTACTGTGTAAATCCAACAAGGTGTAAATTATTTTATCTCTTGAAGCAATTCTACTCCACAACCTAATATTCAAGGTTATCATATACACATCCAACTCATGTCATGGTTATTTAGGCATGTTCCGAATCTCCTTCATTTCCTCAATTTCTTGTGCAAATACCCTTTTCTCTTGGTTTTAAACCACATGTTCCTTGTACTGAAATTTAAATTCCAAAAATGTGCCTCAAATTTCTAAAAATCTTAAAATATTTTGTTGGGACTAAAGTGTGGATGGTACATTCACTTTATCTTGTTATATGTGCATCCTCGCTATGGGTCTATTTTAACCTCACATTGGATTGTGTATTGTTTGTATAGTGTCATTTGATCCTTGAAACAAGAAAATTAGTGTGTGCACAACTTTACGTGTCCCTTTTTTTCTACCTTATGATAGCATTCAACTAATAAAGAAAGAGCCCTTACAAATTATGTATATGAGAACCTTTCATAGAAAATATGTGTGGCCATATTGGCTTAAATTTTTTGTGATCCCCCAATAATGTGTAAATTTACATGATAAATTACTTAATATTATGAGTTTAGATCATATAGTTGTGTTTTTCATCTTCTTTGTTCTATGTTCACATGACTCCAATCCATAACTGCTTTATTTCGGTAAATAGGGTTTTAAGCATTATATACAATGACAATATTCTCACAAAGGGGGCATTCATGGGGTTATGTTAAGAACCTATGAATGTCCATCTATCTATGGAGTAAACAAGAAACGCAATACAAGTGCCTATAAATTTTTGTTGCTCTACATCCATACAAACACAAGGGGATGATTATTGTGGAAAATACAATAAATTTCACACTACCATTTATTACATCATATAGGGATCTTAATACTATGCATATCTACATATTACATTGCCTCAAAATTTTGAATAAGTTCACCACACTAAATAATTCTCAAATTTCAAATTTGTTTATTGGTGTAGTAAATTACATCATCTCATTAGATGTGACATCAATCTCAAAAGATTATAATTTGTATACAATCCCCAATGCTTTTTCCACTCCCTCGACTATTGGAATCCCCTTCTTCAATGCTCAACCTTCTGGTTTATTTTTTTGATCACTTTTATATTTTCAAATTGTCCCTACAGTGTTCCATATCCACACCATTTGCATAATCTATGGCTACTATTCACAAACCATACAATATTGGTAAAGGGGCATGATCTTGTTCCATCTAAAATCATGCTAAAATTTGGCTCCACAATACATGTGTATTATTTCCAACAGTAATACTCAATATTTACTTTACAAGATGGAAATTTAGATAATTTCATAGTTAAAGACTCAATTTTCATTATAATGTACATGATAACTATTCGGTTTCAAGTTTCCATGGTATTGGAAAACATCTTGTCACATCTCAAAACTCAATAATTAAAGACCTACATCTAGCAAAGACAATGTGTTAACCACTAGCCCATAAGGCTATGCACTGCTCACTTTAACCTACCAAATTTCATTTGGACTAGATTAAATAGGGGGATAAAATTGTTTTATAGACACATAAAACTAAAAAACCATGGTTTCCAGAAGGACAAGGATGGAATTCCCAAATTGATCCTAGCTTATATCCCTTAATTGTGACTTATAGGCATATCAAAATTTACGTGGCATATCCTAAAACTCGAAAATATTCAAAAGTTATCTCATTTACCTTCAACTAGAAAGCCATGGTTTCAAAATTCTTATAAACATATCTTACCTCTTGTTTTATTCAACTCAACTAGGTCATTAACAAACTGTCCTTTATAAAACAAAGAGTGTTATTATATGATCAAGCTAGTGCCACAGTGGGTTTCAGATGCTTTGGCACAGTGGGAGGACTGAAGGCACTAGATTTTGTGTCCAATAGGAATTAACGCCATTGGTCTAGTAGGACACTGAACGTGCCGAATATTCTAGAATACCCCCAACAATTGCAGCTAAGTGATAGTGTCCAATGTTTCTCAATGAAACAAATTTCTGGGTATGTTTATCCAATTGTTGTTCCCTGGATATCTAGATCAGTTGGCCTTAATTGAAACTTTCTAGGCTCCCATGAAAGTTTGTCATGCTTAAAAGTGAATAAAACACATCAATTTTATCACAAATTGGCAACAGGAAATTATGCTAGCCTACTTGGAAACCCTAGCCAGAAACATTGGATCTCATCTCCAAGTATCTAACAAAATTGCCTATACTTCCCTAAATGAAGAGTAGACATGATCAACAAGCCCGAATAGACGTACAGCACTCCACGCTCTTCCAAGACAATCCCAGGTTGATTTAGGAGAACTCTAAAGTGTATCGTTAAGTATTATCACTGCACCCATACACCAACAGGAAAGCCTTGTCAAGGGTTTCTATTTAGACAAGCATCTATACTTACACACTTTTCTTCAAAACTTTACTGTATCACTCTACCTATTACAAAGGATAAATTATATCTATAGTTACACAATTTATTAGTTTTGAGGCACAAAAAAAAATATAAGTGGACAAATTTCTAGATTAATTGTTTTAAATTTACAAGAGAACTAGGAGAAATACATGGAGTATGAACCCCTCGTTTGGGAAATGTAGTGCAATGTTTGGTCCAAATTTAACAAAGGGGTTAGCCACCAAGGGTAGTTGTTTTGTAACTCCACCACACACAAAAATATTGTTTGTCAATCTAATGATTGCTTTAATTTTTTATATTTTAGTATTCAGAATTGTTATTTTGATACATATTTTATTTTGCACACAGATTCTAACAAGTAGTGAAAGTATAATGAAGGATATATAATCAGTGATGGACAACCCAATTTGACCAAAAGTTGAAAATTAGTGCCAGACAATAGTAAATTGAAACATGAAAATAATATCTAGTGTTATTGTCCAACAAGGTTTTAGGGTTTAGAGTCCAAGAAGAAGAAATTTCAACCCAATTACAATATATTTTCTCTAATTATATATCTGAAACATTTGTGATTGACATCTAGAAAGCCAATTTCAATCTATTCTTCTTGTTTATTACTATATTTTCGCACATGCTTAGTTAAATCAATTATTTAATTTTTATTACATTTATATGTTTTGTTAGATCTTATTGTCATCATATTTACTCAAAAAATCTGATTGAGCATTAGTCTCTAGATTTATAATTTTTTAATTGGGATATTAACCCCTTTCTATATTCTAATTTTGGGTTTATCAAATCCATAGTAGACTTTTAAGTATAATCTTATCAAACTTTTTAATTTTATTAATACCTTATAAGTATACTTTTTAATGTAAGAAGTTTTTAATGATGTGTGTTCTATTGAAATAAAGGACAACAATGACGTGTATTGATCCAGGGACCATGAGGAGACTTGGTGGATAACATTCTAAATATGAATTTAGATGTGGTTCAAGCAAAAAACTTGTTATTATGTGAAATGGTACATGTTTTAATATATACAAGTATTTTTTTTTATAGTAACAAAGAATAATGATAAGTAATTAAGAACATCATATGTAGAATCATAATTTACAATTATTTATGTAATATAAAGTCATATGTGATTACTTTGAAAGGTCAAATTATTAATGTTTATGTAATTGACTCTAGTGTATCTTACTAAGAATAAAAGAATGCCTTTATTCATAATGTCAAAGGGGGAGAAGTTTGTCAAGAAACATGTAAATGTTACAATTATTTGTATTATGCTGAATTTCAATTTTCAAAGGAGGTTGGCATCAATGAAAAATAAACATTTGTTGGAAATATGTGTCACTTGTGTTCTCATTGATGTCAATTCCATTGATGTCAAGGTGATCTAGGTAGTTGGTTAGGTGATGAAGCTACATAGTTCTAATGGTGCATTTGCTGTGATTTGAGTCTCTCAAAGGTGGTATGATGTGTCAAACAAAGGTCCATGAGGTAAGTGAAGATGTGTCAATATATGAGGTAATAATTTCCAAATGGTACAAAAGTCATGTAATGTATGGGTCAAGTCAAGTCATTCTAGGCCTTGGCCTAATGCTAAGTACATAGTGTAAATCAAGAAACTTGGAAATTATACTCAAACCACAAGGATAGAATCATGGTAATGGTATGAAACATCATGAGGGATAACATGTTAAATATGATACAATGAATTCAAATTTAGGTGAGTTGCAGTGTGAATTAGCCCAAATGTGCCTATTTTCTTAAGCTCTTCCACAAGCAAACAAGGGTGTGATAAAATGATCCAAGGAATGAAGATGAAAATAAAATCATGGTTTGAGAATGTAATGGTGTTTTAAGAATGTTTAAAATGAAGTTCATAGGTCATCAATTAAATAGTTTTGGCATGGTCATACAGGTCAGATTAGTAGAGTCAACTAAGAATCAGATACCAAAGGGTACCTAATGAGATGGAATGGAAATATAGATGAACCAGGATAAAATATCACTTATAATGTTAGGAGGGTATTGTCCTTAAGTTGTGGAGAAAAATTTCAGAACCTGAGGATGAATATTTTGCAAGTTATGCAAGTATTTCCAAAACTGGGTTTTTCAAAGTATGCAAATTGAGCACCAAACTTCTTAGCAGTCAAGAGAAATTATGGAGCCTCCTTTGGATAAATCATAAGATAAAAAATTTTAATATTATTTGGGATAAAATTATATTTCAAAAGGTATTTTGGTGATTGGTTTAGTATGTTATAAGTTCTATCCATTTTTGTGAGCATGTTGTAGTCCTTCAAAACCCAGTTTTGACCAGTTTTGGAAAATTGAGTTGGTTAGGTGACCAAAATAAAATTTTTTCTTGAAAACATATTGGAACATGTATATGACTCCTAAAATCACATTTCCATCATGATTTTTCTTCTTAAAACTTGGTGGGCCCCACTCAAAAATATGCTTTTTAAGAAGATTTTAGCGTACATGTAAAAATTGTAAAGGACCATATGCTCAAATATGAGGTGGATGATGTTGGGGATGTTTAAATAAACTTTATAAAGTTACCTGAGAAACTAATTTGGATAAAATTGGAGTATTGGGTGCATGTTTGAGCTTACCAGCAAAAGGAGCTTGTTTTGAGAAGCTAGTGAAGGAGAATGAAGATAACCATGTTGAATTGCATTGTATAGATGTCATTTCTTACCTTGATCATTATTTCTATGTTTCATATTATTTTGGAAGTTCATAGTTTCAGTTTGGATAATCATTTCTTTCTTAAAGGTGATTGAGCCAAAACTGCTCTTTTAGAACTATTTGAGAAGTATGTCTGAATGGGCATGAAGGTGAGACTTTATCCATTTGACCTATGGGCATGAATTCTTGAACATCTTGTATCCATAAAAATTGAAGTGTTAGAGGTGATAGGGAGCTCTAAAAAGTCCTTTGGAGGTGTTTGACCACATTGTATGGAAGACTAGTTTTTGTATCTTCAAGATCAGCCAGACCAGTTATAGAGATCCAAGTTTTTGGAAGCCTTATGCAATGAATTGGAGCAGTATGAGTTGTGTATGAGATATTATACTTCATGATATTTCCATTTATAGTTTATGTTCCTCATGATGAATATATTTGAGGTATGTATCAGCTCAATGTTTGAAGACCAAATTCAGAGATGCTGAAACCAGCTTGACAAGTCTTGCAAAGTGGTGTTTCTTGATGTGTTAAGCATTGAGTTGGATCTTTCTGGTAAATTTTAATGAAATAAGACATCATAAGATTAATTTTTATATATTACTTGATTCATGAGGATGAGTGGAAGTGTTCTAGTTAGATGGTTTTTTAGGACTGTTTTTGTGGAAGTTGATTTAGGCACACCTATGAGCCTAAATGAATACATTGCTAATGTGGCGAGTTTCTAAGAATACAAGAGAATTATTTGACTTGGTGGGACCATTCACCATGTGAATAAAAATATGGAATAATTTTGGACAAGTTTGAAGAGCTAGAAGACAAAAATATGAGTGATTTGAAGAGTCATGGTAAGTGGAAGATCAAAGGTCATGTCTAAAGAGGTATATTTATTCATGTAAGCTCATTTGTGAGTTTTTTTTTATAACCCCCATTATCTTCTGTTGAAGAAATATTTTATGAAAATAAAAAACTCTTGGTCATAGCCCAAAACCCCTGGAGGTATTTTCAATGTTTGTAGTTGGTTGGAGTTTCATGAGGAGGATATGAAGGAAGAAACATTGGTGATATCTTTCTTGATTGTAATCTAATTTGAAGAGTTGTAATCTGATTTGTATTTCAATAAAGAAGTTTTCTTGTTTTATTAATATACATATGCATTATCTATCACCAATGTATAACAATATATGTTTGATGTTTTGAAGTTAAAATTGAAAAGTTTTTAAAGGACTGATTCACTCTCCCTCTTAATCCCTTGTCAATTATAACATAGGGAAGTATCAAACAAGTTCTTGTTGGGTGATGAAATCCCAATCAATCTACTGGGTAAGAAGATGTCTATATGTGTTAATTGATGTGTGATTTTTAGGTCATGTGTGATAGGATGTGAGATGCAACAAGTTAAACCCTTGCTTAAACTATGTGATCAAGTAAAATGAAGAAAATAAGGGTTATTTTAAAACCAAATCCAAATGTGATATTTTTATGAGGACACTCACAAGAAAGGGAAATACAATGAAAAAAGGAACAAATAGGGAAAAAATGAGAAATACTTGGATAAATCTTTTTGTAGACACAAAGTCATGCACTTTAGGCATTATTTAGCCCGGTCTTATACTACTATTTAGAAGATTCTCTAGTGAATAAAGTAATAATTAATCCCACCTTTTGACCATCTTATTTTTATATTTTATTTCACCATTCCCACATATTTTCCTATAAATAACCACTTGTTTTGCAACTATCTCGAAATTTTAGCCTAAACTCAGGTGCCTAGGCCTGTACTGGGACACCCTGGTCCCACCTGGGGTACCCCGATCAATGTTATACTTTCCCACTTCTTTTTGGGGTCTTTCTAGTTGTTTTTCATCCTTATCTTTTTCCTAGCTAACCATGTCGGGGTTAATTGCGAAATTAGAGAAAGAGAACCCCATACATATAATTTTGAATAACATCTACCTTCATCCAACATATTACTTTTCCATCCACCCTTCATCATGATTGTGTTGCTCTTGACAATGATCCCCCTTTTCATATTATCTCTTGCATTTATAATGTTGCTATTAAGAAAAATTTAATTGACAACAAATCTGAGCTTAATTTTTGTACCTTGCCTTTTCTTAAAGATTTAGGCCTCATCGCTCATGACGTTACCCTTCTAATATTTCACTATGTGCTTATGATGGTTCCACCCACACATGTCTTGGTCACATCACATTACCCATCACCGTTGGTCCTAAAACATTCAACACATTATTTTTTGTTATGGATATCCCATTTGCTTACAATTTTTTACTTGGTTGACCATGGCTTCATGCCATGCATGCTGTCACATCTACTGTCCATAATTGTGTTAATTTATTACATGAGGGAATGGAGTATATTGTTTTTCATAACAGTGATCCATTTTAATATTGTGATCGAACTCCAAACACTAGTATTACTATTCCACATATTAATGCTACCAACAACCCCCAACCCATGGATGAACAACCACATTTACCACCACTTGATAGGACCATTTGTATGATAGATATTGTTTCTTCTATGCCACCTGCTACTACTACTGCTATGATCCCTCATCAGGGGGGCCCGCCCAGTCTATGGAAATTGATCTACCACCTCCCCATCCATGTACATATCCTAATTTGGCACACAAATAATTCATATCACCTTTATGCACACTTTTCATTCATAACTCTTATTGGGAACATGTCCCATTCGACCCCACATGTCACATGAAACCACCTGTTTTTCTTGATAGTCTAGCTCGCATAATGGCCTTAATTTTGAGGACCTATAGCCTTCTACTCACACCTCTCATCTATTTTATGGTTTTATCACCATCACTTTGCTTATGGCTTTAGCGTGTATTTGATCTTTTATTCTATTCTAACACGTACCCCTTGTTCCTTCTCCACTCACATTAGGGGAATCTTGGCTTACTTACATTGGCAGAATGTACATTTAGACCCTAGTCACATCAATATTTCATTTCCCTATGCCTTTTGGCCATGTTTTTATTTCCAATAGTTCCTTTCTTGGCTACTTGCATAACCTCGCTCGATGGTATGCACATGGTTGTCTAACTCCTCCATTCACTGACGAAGAATACACTATGGCCCATGTATCATTTAAATCTCACTGAGATCCTTACATGATCAACCTCATACTATAGCTTACCAAGTTGCCAATCCTGATCCATTTGACTTTGATCTTGAAGACCAACGATCTCCTTGATGAGTTCACCTATCTTCCCATACACACACTACCACCGCAGGGGAATTGACATTCACATATTACATACTCACCACCTCGTGTTTTGGCATAATCACGTTAATGTACATCATATCAATATTTACTGTCATCTCCTCTACATCACATCTCACGCCTTCATAACACCTTCATTACCCGATGACACTCTTGTGCTTTGGTTCACACTTGACTATTGAGGGATTACCATTACACTGAACCCACACACACTGCACTATAGGTTCTACATGTTATATTCTATCACATACATCATGCATCCTACATCATCCATACACCTTCTACACCTACATTATACACATGTCTCTCATGCACATATTAGTCATTTATACATCATCTATTTTTCATATATTACACTAGTCTTCATTATATATGAGTCTAGTTTTACATCTCCTCCATACATTCTACATTTACACTAGGTTACATTATATATATGGGTCTAGCTTTACATGTTATCACTACATATTCTATCTACACCTATTACCATATACTTACATATTACATATACACCCTACATTCCTACATTGCATGATTTCACATGGTGCATTATCCATCATCTATATTCTACATACTACACTAGATTACATTTCATATGGGTCTAGCTTTACTTATTTTATCATTTTACATATTCTATTTCTATATACCTATTATTGCACTTCACACATTACATATCCTACACACACTACACATTCTATATTGAATTACCCACCCCACTTGCATTTACATACCATATTCATCACTTGGTCGTTTATACTATGTTGTCTTCTACGTGCATTGTCACTCACCACCCTATGACGCACTTTAGTTCCTTGGTCCATACTTGACTGCTGAGGGGTTTACCAATCAAATGGACCTTACACATCACCATGTGAAATTTCCAGCGTTAGTGACATACAAGTTAGGTTAAATCATCACCCATTCTATCATTTGTAGCCTTAGGTGACATACACCTTAGGTTAATCAACCTAGTGACATCACCACCTTATATCTTGTAGTGGTATATACCTTAGGTTACATCACCACCCATTCATCTTGTAGTGGTATACACCTTAGGTTACATCACCACCCCCTCCTTTCATCTCTTAGTGACATACGCTTTAGGCTAAATTGTCACCCAATATCCATCCTTTTCATCACATAGTGATATACGCTTAGGGCTAAATCATCACTCATCTATTCAACAAGTCATGATATATGCTTTGGCTATAGGGTTCACACACATCTCTCCACATGTCACATCTCATCACCATTACATATACACACTCATCACAACATGCTAGAAACAACCAACACTACTCGACCATTTCCTGATGATGCACTCTCGTTTATAGTTCATTCTTGACTGCTGAGGGGGAAAACAAAATGAACCTCACTACATACACTTCCATCCACTCAGGGGGCACGTTTCTCCTATCATTCCATCTTGCATTCCATTCCATCCATCCACAACATACTACATTGTCTTGGGGGCATTTACTTTTGCTTACTAGTGTTTTGCATGATCACTTTATTACACATGTTAGACTACTTTCTTATATGTCATTATCATACACACATGCACGTTCATGCCTTTGTTTAGTGTGATCACAGATACAAGACTCTACACGTGGCATGGATGCTTGCCTTCTACCCTTCCTATACTGGTCACTGGGGGCATCCACATTCATCTTATCTAGGTGCTATTGTTTCATTTTGTACTTAGCATCTTATATTACTTGCTCATACATGCTTTGACATATTGGTTATCACTCTAACATGATAATTGTTTTGCAGGATTACATGTTTCCATGACTACTTGTTTTTCTACTTGTCTACTTTTTTTTGTTTGCTATTGTATACGGGATTTTCCCTTTGCTTGTGTGCACACTTGTCTGTTGTTTGCAGCCATGATGGCCTTACGTGTCTTGCGACATTGTGAGTGATGTCCCATGTTTGTAACCCACTTTGTGTGGTCTACTTGTTTTCTTACGTGTTTACACTACTTTGCTTGGTAGTTTCTACATTGTCTATGTATTTTACACTTGTCTTATTACATGCATGTGTTTTTGGACTAACACTTGTTTTGGCTAGCCATCCCCTTTTGTGTGCCTTGGTATCTACCAAGTGTTTTCCCTTTCCCCCTGTAGGGTAGAGTTCTATAGGTCAGAGTGTGGTTGGTCCTCTTTTGGGGCCACATTCTCCTTTCAGTGACGTCGCATGTGCCCCCAAAGAGGGGGGCATCATTGAGGTTTTTCTACTAACACAACATATTTACACTAGTTCAGTAAATTGCACTTTCCACCCTTGGCATTGTGGGTTTACATACAATGAGTGATTTCAGACCAGTCTACGAACTCCATACACAATGGCCTCTACATAGGACATGGTGTCCTTCAGTAATTCTATAGAGCAGTTACAGGCTTGGGGGTTACAGTGGGTGTGCCTCTCTACACTACTTTGTCCAGTGGTGTCGGATCACCCAAAAAACCAGGATAGTACAGAGATCTCTTCACACATTTCAGCAGAAGTGGTTAAAGGTTGGAGGACACATAACATTTCCTCCCTATACTTCTTCAGCCAGGGTGGTGTGAGATCACCCAAAAAAATTGTGACAGTACAAGATATCCTTCTACACCCTTTTTCTCGACATGGATCAGGTGCACATGTTCCATTTACACTTTTATTTTAGTGTATTTTACATTTGCGTACTTTACACATTTCTATATACATGCATATTTTACACAACATTTTTACATACATACATATTTGACTACTTGATCATTTTCTCCTTGCAGGTCCGGCTATATGAGAAACAAGCATTCAAATTGGGGGCAACAAAAACAACAATGACAACAACAAAAAAGAACAATGACAACACACCGCTACATGCACTTGCCTTTACTAACCATGTAGGTACACTACACACAACAATAGCTACACATGTGTTCCACCCTAGGTTCACTCTCATCACTTTTTATGTGCATTTTTCATCTTTAGAATCCATGCTCCTCCACATTTTTCTTTTTTTCATTCCACACTTGAGTCTAGTCCATCGGCACATCTTCTTCTACACTCTACATGGATATCAGGTACGCATCTCTATCTACTTTATGTTACCGAGCGTTCCACTCACCAACATAAAGTGGGGGAAAAATGTAGACACAAAATCATGCACTTTAGGCATTATTTAGCCGGTCTTATACTACTATTTAGAGGGTTCTCAAGTGAATAAAGTACTAATTAATCCCCCCTTTTGGCCATATTACTTTTATATTTTATTTCATCATTCCCGCATATTTTTATATACATATCCACCTATTTCACAACTGTCCCATCATTTTAGCCTAGCCCAGGTGCCCAAGCCTATACTTGGGGCGCCCTGGGGTGCCCTGGTCCCACCTGGGGTGCCCCGATCCATGTTCCACTTTCCTGCTTCTTTTTGGGGTCTTTCTAGCCATTTTTCATCCTTATCCTTTACCTAGTTGGCCATGTCGGGGTTAATTACGAAATTAAGCTTGAGAACCCTATAAATATAAAGTTATAAGACCATAATGAGGGTCCTAGCATCACATACTACTATCACTCCATCTAGAGTTGCATCCATTGCATCACTTGCATCCACATAGTGCCATGCATCAAGGCTAGGAGATCTACATCAACACACACAACATAGGGGGAGGGATTCTATTCTATTCCATGCACACATGCTATTACATTTTCTATAGTTATTATTGCTCGCTACTTCACAAAGTGTGACTGGCACAAGAGCACCTAGGGCACGACATGCACACACTCACCAAAACTACATCCGGGTTCAAAATGTAGTGCAACGCTCAGTGATAAGACCACTAGTTTGGTGGCTGAGGTCATTCTGACCCATTCATTTTGCATATTTTATTTTTCTTAGGGTTTGATACTTCCTTTCTTCTTACAGGTCATCATTTGATTATTCAACACATTTGGTGCAGGCCAACGAATCCAGTGTGACAAATAGAGTAGTATTTGGAGATACCTTGCAACCATATAAAATTTAGATTTGAGATCATTTACAGAGACTAGAGTGCCTAATCTGTAGACTAGGGCACCCAGGGCACCCCAGTACCTTCCCAGGCACCCCAGTCAGTTCAGATCTTCCAGATCTAGCCTTCGCAGGACTTCTGAGTGATCTTCTTACACTTCCAGATTTTATTTCCAGACCTGTGACAACTATGTGATAGTCTCTTTAATCAACTAAGTCATTTCTCTCCTTCTACTTACATATTTAGGGTTTCATTTCACTTAGAATAATTATTTTCAATTATTCCATATTGTTTTAGTTTCATTTATACAATGTTTTAGTCCTCCTATTTAGATTAATGGTTGTTACCTAGCTCAATATTGTTGCATTGCCTTTCACCCAGTCGGGTTCTATTCGAGTATTTTTTACATACTCGTTTGTTTCCTTACTTTTCCATTGCTCGGGTTGGGTTTTTGTGTCAGATCCTTGTTTTTCATTGTGCCTCTTGCATGGATCTAAACTCTAGTTGTTCATTTTTTATTCATTGTCTTGCATTTCCAAGTTGCATTGCTACTGCGTTGCATTTTGCATGTTGGTAGGTTGGTTGTTTATATGAGGGTGAGTTACATCGACCTATTTTGGTTCCTACATTATTTTTATGTTTGTATTGCATTGTAAATCGAGATAATTTTTCTCATTTACATTTTTTTGGAGGGTTCATCATTTTTCATGTGGATTCGTTACATTATTTTAAAGTCAGTCCTTTTTTGTTGGTTGTTGCATGCAAGGTCTTAGCCTGCTACTACTTTGCATTGTGCTCAATTTTTGCATCACTCTTATTTATTATGTGTTGTACACCCTGTCATGTTTAGATGCCTCGACCTCACCCTAGAACCATGCTTCCCTGTGTTAGGTTGGTCATTTCCCCCCTCTATATGTTGTTTTTTTTCCATGTCGTGTGTTCTTGTGCCTCATCATGTCACCGTCCCCATTTAACTTGGTTGTTATTCCCCTTAGCTTGTGTATTTTCTATTGTTGTGACCAAATCTCCTCCTCCTGACATGTATTTCTCCTGTTAGTCCTATGCCCACCTTTGCATACATTATAACCCTTTTGGTTTGGATCTCCATGTGGTTCCATGCCTTGAGTTTCTTGATCACCTACTCCTTGACCTTGACCATGCTTTAAAATTATCTCCCACCTTTTTCGAAGCCTAAGTTTTTTAATGTCGATTTAATATTAAAGTGGGATTGTTTATATATATGGTTGGGTTTTTTATTTAAAAAGTGGTTGTATAATAAAGGTAAGGTTGATGTATTATAAAGTGGGGTTTAAATACATGGGTTCCTTTTATATTAAAGGTAGGGTGTTTCTTAATAAAGGAAGGATTTTTAAATATAAAGGGGTGTGTTTAATTATAAAGGTGGATTTTTAATTTTGTAGGTCTTAAAAAATTTTAGAATCTAATAAAGGTTGTTTGGTGGTGTAAATCAACTTGCAATAATTAATATGTTGTACATTGAGTTACATTCATTTAATTATCAGACCAAGGAGACTAGACTTGAAATATTATCGGTGTTGTATGTACAGTTATAATTATAGTTCTTAGGCCATCTATGGGAGTTCTCCTTCTTTCTGACTTGTCATGACCTCTACCTCAGCTTCGATGAAGGGGGTGTTGGTGTCAAGGATAGTATTCACCTCTATTTTCTTTATTATGTGAAATTCCCTCACCCATGGTGAGTCATCTCACTTAAGTGAGATCATAGGTCATATGGTTGTATATGACACATGGAATATTATGTCATTGTCATATGTGTCATCAGAGTTATATGACAAATTCTGTCATAGAATTTTTCATATGCGTCAGTGTGTGTCATATGAGTTACATTCCCTATTTCGAATCGTAATTCCTTTTTCCCTATTATAAAGAATGATTTTCCATGTATGGGAGTTACACAACACTCCTATATGTACCCTCATTTTTTAATCTATGAGCATCAAGACACACCAGTGTCTTTTTGTACTTGTTTTTTCATTAATCTCTTGCTAATTCTTGGAGCTCATCTTCAATTCCATTGGAGTGCAACAATCTCGATGTTCACATCCTTTCATTAGGTTCTCGAAGATCAATATCACTGGTCTTGGTAATCATGTTACTCACCTTGTTAGTTGTTGATTACTCTTCATTTCATGTTTCTCTCTCTCCTTGTGCAAGTTTTAGACCGTATTGGAAAATTTGCTTGCTTCACCTTCCTTGAGTTCATGCTTTTCTTACTGATTACTTGGAGGAAGTTTGTGATATTATTCAAGTGCAACTTTGTTGTTATGTACAGAAATTCCATGAGATCTTCGAGCTCTCTCTCTCTCTCTCTCAAATTCATAGTCCATGGAGCATTAATTTCTTCAATTAAGCTTTTCAATCATATCTAAACATTGATACTCAGCCAATCAGTCTGATTTCCAATAAAGTTGTCAATATTTGTACCAACAAATAACACCTCATAAGAAGTGCAAGCTATGGGGTCTTTTATGAGGTGCAATATCTTTTCCCTCATGTGCACCTTAGCGAAATCTATCTTTCAAAGGTATGGAAGCATAAAATGATTTCCATCTAAGCATTTCCCCTACACCAACTGCCATAGTTTTCTTAATCAGGACACCATATTTCCCACTTAGCAGGGAAATCAACGAATAACAAAATTCATTGTCAATAATTTACTTAGATAATAATCCAGTTGCACAACCAAACATTATGAAAAAAGAAACTACATGCACCTCTCTGGAATCCATGGAAAAACATTTCCCAAAAGAAATTGTTATCTTAATTTCACAATTCATTCATTTCTAATAAGAGCTCACAATATTTCATGGAAGCACCAGAATCAAAGATGTAGTTTTGTAGAAGTCGTTCATTAACAATTAAATTAGTAAAGAAAGGATCCACATCCAACTATAAAAAGGAGTTTAACAAGGG
This sequence comes from Taxus chinensis, assembly GCA_019776745.2. Lineage (NCBI taxonomy): Eukaryota > Viridiplantae > Streptophyta > Pinopsida > Cupressales > Taxaceae > Taxus > Taxus chinensis. Next base: position 18,823 of record JAHRHJ020003150.1, read on the forward strand.
AAGAACCCAAATAAACCTTAGGAAGTGATCATAAATCTCCCTCCTGACCTTATTCAATATCTTTTTTTCGTTATCTAGTAAGAAGGGGTCACTTTTCGATCCACAGTCTTCTCCTTAACAACATCATCCTCCTTGAATCCCAAATAATCAAATGCCCTCTTCCTATGCTCTGGGAGCCTAATAGAATTCTACTATAACTCACAATGAATCTTTGATAATGGCTTAGGATCTAGGCTGTATCACATACATTGTATCAATCATAAAAGGATGTATTGAGGGAAAGGGCAAGTGTTTTCTCTGATATGCAATCTTTCATAACAGGGGTCATGGGAGGAGTACTTGGTCCTAGACCAGTAACAGGGTTTCTAGGAAGAGGACACTTGTCTTACTAGTATCTTTGGGAACATTATTTAATATAGAAATCTTAGATCTTGGAAGTTGGGGTAGGCCCCTTGATTAGCCTATTTCTCATTTATACTCCTTTTCTTAGGCAACAACTTCATTTATCAAGGGAGAATAATTCTCTATCCTCCTTTGAAGGAAATTCACCATCATACTTTTTAATTAGAAAGGGTTCCATAAATATTCAAATTCATGATTAGGTAACTCAAAATATTGATCCATATCAATTTCAAGGATTAATTTCAAGTCAGGAAGGGAAAATACCTTATTTACACATGCCCAAAAACCCTCCACAATTCTAGCACAAAGAGGTCAGTAGAAGATGTGACTGAGCCCTGTTAATTCCTATGTTTTTGTTGTGTCATCATTTTTTACTAAGGATTATATTATCATTTTGTAATTAATACTTTAATATATGTGAAAGGAATTGCTTGTGCATAACATTGTTATTTTCATCTTGTGTATGCTTTTTCAAATGAGTTTAAATGAATAATTATATGTGTTTATACATAAGTTTTGTTCATATTGCTCCAAAGCTGAGGCTAGGCCCTTCACTATTCATTGGTAGAAGACTCATAGGTACCTGTAATAGTTACAAATTTCAAAATAAAACAAAATGTAGAGCAACTAAAGAACGTTTTCAAGACAACCCATTTACGGATAGACGAAAGCCCCAGGTCAAAACAATTTTCTACTCTCAGAAGCCTTGTTTCAAGATCTCTTATGAAAATTGAGAGTGCGGATGCGCAGGTAGGCTCAGGGTTAGGAAAAAGTGAAAAGCGAGTATCAGAGTCCATTTTGAAGGAAGGTTCAGTACCAGGCCTTTAATTGTGACTCCATTCCCAATGGACACTTCAAGTTTATTGGTCTCTTCATCTAGCAGGAAGATACCCCTGCGAGTCACCAAAACTGTTATCCATATTTCCCCCCGCCCCCAAGAAAAATATTAGATCAGCCACGACTCTGCACAGAAAGAACCAGAGAAATCACGTTCAAATCTTGTAAACAGGTGCAAGGAGACTCTACAATGTGTTGAGTTATGAAGCTTAATTACTTCATTTTAGCATCCAATTGGAACTTGTTGGAAAATACAATAACTAACGTCAGTTAAAGGTGACCGGTGTTGGTCAGGGCTAACCGGCGTCGGTTACCTGTGCGAGAAAGTTTTAATTAACTCTCGAGAATTAAATCTATTTTTAGCATTAAAGTAGATTTATTGGATGTAATTGCATGGCAAATTGCCCTAAGTTTATAAACGACTATATAAGCATAAAAGATAGGGTTTATAAGTAATAGATGTATCATAATTACAAGATAATTATGTGATAGAGAATTCTTGGTGAAGAATCAAAAGCTTGAAGGAAGAAAGTACTAAACATGGGAGAGGTGTAGAAGATTGTAAATCTTCATTTTATATCTTGTCAAAGCTTTGGATAATAGATTGGCTTGTTTCTTGGTGTACGTAGCCCACACTGGGTGAACCACGTTAAATTTGGTGTTGATTTATGCCTCTTGTTTTGTATAATTCTTCTGGTAAAATATCCACTTTTATTTGCATGTATGCTTAGATCTTATATATTGTCTATACAACTGGTGTGCTAACCCCAACAACTGGTATCAGAGCTTTGTTTGAGGGTTTTGTGTGTTGACATATTTACTCAAAGAGGGCTTTCTGATTGAGTGGGGAGCTACAACAATGACAGAAGATAATAAATACAAGGTAGAGAAGTTTGACGGCTGAAATTATCAATTATGGAAGATGCAGATTGAGGATTATCTGTATCAGAGAGATTTGTACTTACCGTTGGATGAGAAGTCTAGACCTACGAAGATGATTGATGAATAATGGAAGATTCTTGACAGAAAGGCTTTGGGATCTATAAGATTGAGCTTGGCAGCATCCGTGGCTTCCAATATTACAGAAGCAACTTCTACGGTAGACTTAATGAAATATCTTGCTAATTTATATGAAAAACCTAGTGCTTCAAAGAAAGTTTATTTGATGAAGAAACTTTTTAGTTCTAAGATGCATGAAGTTGAATCTACCTCTAGTCATTTGAATGATTTCTGATCTATTGTAAATCAGTTAAAATCAGTTTCAATACCGTTTGATGATGAAGTAAAAGCACTTTTATTCTTATGTTCTTTGCCTGATAGTTGGGACAACTTGGTAATGGTTGTTAGTAATACAACATCTACTAATAATATTTTGAAGTTTGATGATGTGGTTAGTATAATATTGAATGAATAAATTTGTAGGAAAAGTACAGAGGAAACATCATCTAAAAATGCTTTGAATGTAGAAAGCAGGGGCAGGCAGAAGGAGATATCCAAGAGTAAGAGTAATGGGAAATCAAAGTCCAAGGATAGCATATCTAACTCCAGAAGTAAGGGAATTACTTGTTGGAAATGTGGAAAGAAAGGACATGCAAAGAAATATTATTGGTCAAAGAATAAAGAGAACCAACAACCAGATAAAGGTAAAGAGGTGAATCTTGCTACATCAGAGATAATGCAAGATGCTCTTATTCTTTCTTTAGATAGTAGAATTGAATCATGGGTTTTAGACTTAGGAGCTTCTTTCCATGCAACCCCTAATAAGGGTTATTTCAGAAATTATGTCTAGGGAAATTTTGGGCATGTCTATTTGGGTGATGATGAACCTTGCAGTATTACTGGTAAAGGGGAAGTTCATCTAAAATTACAAAATGGAAATACATGGGTATTGAAATATGTGAGGCATGTGCTAAGCCTCAGGAGGAATCTTATTTATGTAGGGAAACTAGGTAAATCTGGTTGTATGGTTACTTTTATAGTAGACTCTTGGAAAGTCACCAAGGGTGTTTTTGTTGTGGAAAGAGGTAAGAAGGTAGGAACATTGTATTTATCTACCTGTATTACTGATTCCTTTTCTACATTATCTACTTCAGATTCAGATAAATGCATGTGACATAATCAGTTCGGTCATATGAGTCAAAAAGGAATGCATATCTTAAAGGCTAAGGGTAAGTTATTAAATTTGAAAGATTTAGATATTGATTTTTGTGAGCACTATATCTTTGGAAAGAAAAAGAGAGTGAGATTTCTCAAAGTTGGGGCAATTAAGAAGGAGCAAAAATTGGAGCTTGTACACTCAGATGTGTGGGGACCAGCTCATGTAGCTTCTTATGGTGGATCCCAGTATTATGTTACTTTCATTAATGATGCTACAAGAAAGGTATGGGTTTATTGTATTAAATGTAAATCTAATGTTTTTGAGACTTTTAAAAGATGGAAAGCCCTTGTTGAGAATGAATGAAATTAAAAGTTAAAGTGCCTTAGATCTGAAAATGGTGGTGAATACTGTATCAAGGCTTTCAATGATTATTGTTCAGTGAATGGAATACGTAGAGAAAGAATGGTTCTAAGAACACCACAAGAGAATGGTGTTTCAAAAAGAATGAACCTCAAAGTAGAATCTTCTGCGTGGTGGCATTTCCTACATAATTTACTCTTGTAATCCCTCCACGTGTTTCCTCCATGATTGCAACATGCTCATGTTCTAACTTACATCGGCGTAGAATCTCATGATAACCTAACTTGTATAAGTCTCCACCAATTAACATGTAAGGTGCGACGCGTATAGCTAACTGTTTTCTTTCCAAAGTATTAATTTCCTCTAGTGCCACACCCATTTTGAGAAACATAACAATATCCTCTAATTCATAGGGCATGCGTTGTAGCATAAATAGTTGTGCATCTGACATCGTATCCTCAATGCTCTACGCATCCTCCCCTGAGTCTATTCTTGATAAATGGTTAGGTCCTAATATACAAAATAAACTAGGTATTCTAATTAAGAGATTAGTCCGGATGTATGGAATAATCTAAATAAATAGCAATTAAACCTTTTAAATACATGAAAAATACAAATATATGGGTACCTTCTTGTAGATAGGTGCATAACACTCCTCATATTTGGCCTCCAGGGCATCTTTTTCTTCAAAAAACTTGGTCTCTCTAGTTCCCTATGTTGAGCCTTTATTAACAACAAAAATGTCAAAAAAGTCCTTCACATAAGCACTCTTTACCCAGAAATTGAAAAATCTAGAAATAATAATACCTCCAGTTCTTGCAATGCTTCTACTTACTTTTTTACTTTGTGAGGCAATGATTCGAATGTACTCAAATGAGGAACCGACAAGAGTCGGTAAATTGTCCTGGAACATATGGAGTACTTCTTAAAACTAATGATTATCATAATATGTTTCTTATAATCCTTTGTAAGCCTGATGATTATCATACATGTTTCTTATAATCCTTCTTAAAACTGATTATTATCATATATGTTTCTTATAATCCTCCAATTATATCCTACTAAGAACCAACAAGATTGTGCGGTGTATCCTAAACCTTTATAGTCAATTGCAATTGAATATCGCAAATCATTCACTTCACATCAAAATAATGAAAACACGTAAAATATAAGAGTTTTTTGGGCCCACTGCCGACATTAAAATTGACCAAAAACTTGTATAAAATTTTAAGATAATCACCAAACCTTATGTTTCCTTGCCTCTTGTAAATAAACAAATAATTTTTTTGTTAAGTCTACTCGCAACTACTTAAATGGAAATTCATCACTCTTAAATATGTGGTCTAAAGATGATTAGGTTATTGTCACTACTACCATTACCATGTTTTGTAAATACATGTGAAATAGCAATGGTGTTACTCTTGTTTAAAACTTGTTGCTGTATGTATATTGTAAACTCTCTGTTGAAGGCTGGAAATGCATGCGTTATAATTATTACATTCCTCTTTATTATTTGAAGGGAATGTTTTGAAAATAGAATTACATTCTTGCTTTTCACATATTATTGAAGGAAAGTTGAACATTGTAAATTTATATTGGAATGAACTAAGGATGATTAGAACACATTCCAAAATAGTTTGTATTGCCCTTACAATTTACACAATTCATCTTTAATCGTACAAGAGGCAAACTAGTACAATTTCAAAGAAAAGAGAAGGAAATTTGTATTGAATCTAAACCATTAATATTTTATCCTTGTAATCCATTTGAAATATTTCAAGTGCAACTCTCCATGTCTGCTTGACATGTTGAAGAAGAAAGAATGGCCGATCGAATCAATTTTGGTAGTTGAAAAAGTTTAATTCACATGTTAATGTTAGGAAAGACGTTTTCTTAAAATTTACCCACCTAAGTTTTACAAAATTAAAATTTTATGCTTCCCGTGTAAAGAGGAGGTTGGGACCTTTCCAAAAAGTCCTCATTTTCCCAAAACTGAGTTCCCAATCAAAAGTTATGGTCTTCTGAAGTTTTTACTTCATTTTGGGTTAAAAAAAAACTGTCAGAAAGGAAAATTTTGCTAAGCGGACCTGTGGGACCAAAAGATACTTTTTGCTCTTTTTCGAAAAAGGAAAAAAGACATGCGATTCCCCACTGCTCCACTGGCCCAAAATTTTCTCTCTTCGGTAAAAAAAAAAAAGTTCTAAGTTTGAAAAATTAACTTGGTCAAAAATTCCTCTATGGATCCGCAGCCCCGCCTTTCCACCTGGACTCGAATTTTTGGACATGTGTCCCTTGCAGACCTCAAGCTTAAAATTTTTCTTCTTGGGGTGCGAAGCCCCACCGCGGACTCACAGGCACGCGGGTGTAAATTGTGCTTTTTTCCAAAAAGTGCAAAGCGCTAAGTTTCTTCCCCAGGCCTGCAAGCCCACCTTTGGGAAAAATTTCTTCCCCAAGCCCGTAAGCCCGCTTTTGGGAAACTTTTCCTCCCCAGGCCCGTCGGCCCGTAACTTAAGAAATATGAGGAGTTAGGAGGACTTCTTTATATAATTGGAAATGGGAAGAAATTTCCTATCTATTGGATATTGTTTTCTAGGAAACCTTAAGTGCATGTAAAATTTGTGAAAAATTGGGTTGAAGTTTTAAGTTGAGCCTGAGAGTGGATAAATGGAAAATTACCCGTTGTATTAACTTAAATGTTTAATTCTAAAGCATGGGTTGACCTTTTTAAGGGGTCACGTCAAGGGAATAAGAGAGTGTTTTTATATCCCATATAAATATCAACCTTGGTTGTTGTTTAGACCTAGTGAAATTTTTAAAAAAAACCTTGGCCATTTAATTGCTTAGGCCCCTTTGACCCTCTATAAATTCATTAAGAAATATTTAAACATACTGTTGATTTAATTATTTATTAACTTATCACCTAAGAGAAATTTAATTGTATTTCGATTAAACTATACTCATTAATTTTGTGATGTGGTTTTAATGGTATGTTATAACGGGAAAAATTTTATTTATTCAATTTTAACTGACTTTGAATCTTTGTTGTGACAACTGTTGTTTTCGAAGCCTGGTCGAGGACTCGTCACACTTTTCAAAAAAAAAATTATTTCATATTTTTTTTCTATCTAAACCTAGGTTGTTCTTGGGTCTCAAATGGTCGTTTTAGTGGGCTTTATATGGGTTCATAGTAGATCTATTTGGTACCTTTGTATCCATTAACCCAATCTAGAGGGGGATTAAGCCTTAGGCAAACTCCGGCAGTTGCCATAGGGGCGCCAATACATCAGGGGGCACCTGAATCTAAAAATTTCCTTCCTTTGTCATAAAATATTGTCATATCCAAATCAGGTTCCAATTGTATGAAGCAGTAAGAGGTCTTGTATAAAATATTGTATTTTTGCATTCTGAGCATCTCTCTATCACTTAATGTTTTCATATTCCACTAAATAGCTTATCATCCTTATGTGATAATTTAATAATATAGCATTTATTGTAATTTTATGTAGAACCGTGATGTAAATTTAAAAATACAAGCAAAATAATACTATGTTTTATTTATTTATTTTACCTGGAAACAAATATGTAACTAAATTTGTGAGGAGGGTGTCCACTAAACCTATTGCCTAGGGCGCTCCAGACCTTTAATATCGGCCCCTGCTTAGTCAATGATTTCAGCTAAACATTGTGGGATCTAAGGACAAGACAATCAATGTTAAAGACCAATACTGAATAATTCTTCCCTGTGAATTGAGGATATGTTATAGGCATTCATAAATATGCTCCATATGTAGAAGCCATATTTTATGATATTTCATATTTATATACTTTCTTTGATATCAATTTGTATTAAATATGGATGGTTAAAAGAGAATCATTAACTGATGCCATGACTGCATAGATAAAATGACGAAAGAATAAACCGAGACAATCATAATACTGTTTTGCGCATCTATTCCATCCTTTCTTGCATAAGCTTTAGTTCTCTTACATTGCTTACATACGAAGATTACATTTGCCTAATATATAGAGGGATTTAATCCACAAAAATATCATGATCTTCGCATAACGTTTCTTATTCCATTGTTTGATTCCCGACCTTCCACACTTTTTGTTGTAGCCTTGCTCTTCACACAACATTTAGATGCATGTATATATTCATCTTCCTGTGGTCATTGAATTATCCATCTAATCTAATTATCTTCTCTGCTCTCTTTTCAAAACATATGCAAAAGATTACCAAAATACATTGGAAGTGACATGAGTACATGGCTTTTGACGTGCATGCATAAAACAAATCCTTTGGTGATTTATTTGACTTTTCCTAAAAATAAGAATAAAGGTAACCCCTAATGGTAAAACAAATCTATGGGACTGCATCCAAAAACAAAACTAAAGTGTTTCCTAATAATAGAGGGGCAAAGTTATTACACCGTATAGGCCTCTATAAGTTGTATCGAGCCTCCTGCCTCTGTTACAAGCCCTTTGCATATCAACCGATCTCTTCTTTAGTTTATAAACGTGGTGATCTTATCAGTAATGTTATTAGAATCAACTGTTTTTTACCATTTTTTATTCATATGCTCATCATTTTATTTGAAAACTGCGGGAATGGTGCAGACAACAGGTTATAGTACACGAAGGGCGGTGTTCAAAAAATAGACGAAGCAAAATAATTACAGCAACTATCCTCATCTGCATGCAGCAAACAAAAGTCGTATGATATTAGGGTTAACAAATTTATCTCCGTGTCCAATAGCACATGATCCGCATAGACGTTCTGTTTAGGTTTGATTTATTCCGTTTCTTGTTGCAGCATCTATCCAATTACTGCTAATATTTACAATGACACTCAGTGTAGGTGTCTATCTATGCCTTTGATCTGTCACTTTTGTAACTATCCAATGTATGGTGTAACATGCCATACATGATACAGAAGGTGGACTTGAACAAATTGGAAACTACAGCTTTATGGATGATACTGTGAGGCACTTTAATCTTGTACATTCAGACTTGTGCCCTATAAGATTCTAACTTTTTCATTTGGCTCATCGATTGGGATCTTACATATTCTAACTGAAGTTCTGTGTTTGTTACAGAGCTTGTATTCTTGGCTCATCGTTGGGTTTACATATTTAACTAAAGTTTGTGTTTGTGAAATAGGTAGGATGCATTTCCCAACCGTACAAAGGATCAATTGTATTGACATATGTTCAGAAGCACTTCATGGCTCAGGTATCTTGATATGCTAGATCAATGTTCTTATGAGTCAAAGTGGCTGGCTTTAACCACACAGTTAGTGATTCTACAGCTTCCTCTACCATTTTCCTTTTAGATTTACTTTGTTATTTTTGTTTCCATGTTTAATAATTACTTTGCTCATTTAATGTGTACAATGCAATGTGAACGCCGAACGGTATATGTTATTTGATTTAGAGGGATAGTTATTACTTTTGTAGTTGATGTTGATGAGGGGTGTGATTGATAGTGTAAGTGTAGGAGTATAGATGAAGCATTACATTTAAGGGTTCTATCTATACATTTCAAAATTGTTACAAATTCATACATACACATTTGCAAATCTCATATTATGAGTGGTAGATTTTTGCGGACTATTTTATTTGAACTAAACATGAATACATGAAGACTTCCGTATATTTGCAAATTTTATATCATAAGTGGTTGCCTTTTGTGGCCAATTTTATTTGCACTAAACATGAATACATTTGATATCACTTTGGATACAAGAAGTTTGAGTAAATTAGTAGTGGAGGTGCTATCAAAGTAGAGGGTAGTATTTACGACAGGTTGTTTTTGTTGAGTGATAGTAGTCTTGACTCCTCCTTTCTTCTTCATAACATAATCATTGTACTCACCGTGTAGGATGTCCCACAGACTTCCATTTACCATGTAATCATAATACAACAGGTTTCCATGTGGAGAAAGCAAATATCCATGCAAACTCACAAGATTATGATGTTTGATGCTTCTAACTCAGTTTCCAGTCAAGTGCTCGGCGATTGCCTGCAGGTAATGGACCGTCAAACACTCTAGCGCGATCAACAATCTTGATGTAAAAGACTTTAATGTCTAACCATTTAAGGCATTTTTGCCGCATGGGGCGCCCGGATTTGCAGCAAAATTGAATCACTTTTAATGGCGTGAAAGATTCCGTCAGTTGACACATCATAGATTTGGAGCTAAATGTGACTATGTTCGAAGAACTCTCTGCCATGTACACAGAAAACAAAATTTAAATGCATTAAAGAAAGAAAAGAAAAACCTTACTAAGTATACCCGTATTAAAGTTTTGAAAAAGAGGAGATGTGCCAGGTTTTAGTGATATCTTTGCAGGTTTTGTGGTGTTATTATGAAGTCAGGGACACTAAAGAACAAATGGTAAAGAAAGAAAAAACTGTCAATCACTGGTCAGTGGTCACACTATTTCTAAAAATGGAAATTGTATGTTGATATGATGCAATGCTAACTTGAATCTCTAGCAAATCTGGTGTGGGTGCAATAGAAAAGTATTTTGGATAGCTTAAATTGGAAATTCTAGGAGTTACTTCATAGATCTGCCACATGCACCTGTTATGTGACTGTATAATGCCATTTCTTGATGAAGAGATACTTATTCAATGCACCTTCCCTTAATTATTTTGCTTGATTTTCCTGTTCACCCTTTACTTGCTTTTACTATTCATCATCTTCTGTGACTGTACAATGCCATTTCTTGACAAAGAGATACTTATTCGATGCACCTCAAGTATATTGCTTGTTTTTCCTGTTCACCGTTTACTTGCTTTTATTGTTCATCATCTTCTGCATTACATTCTCTTTTGACATGAACTAACCTCTAACTTTTAAGACATTTTGTAATATTAGCTTTCATTAAACATTATCCAAGAAAATTTTTGTTTATGCATTTGTTCTTCTTGGTTTATTGTAGAAAATGTTCCTGCATGCCTACAAAGAACATAGCTTGGACACATTACTCGCGAAATAATCGATGTTTGCCTTTATTCTGTGGAAATAGATGTTTAAGTTTAAACCTGGTTGGCACTACATTGTATTCAATTTGCAATAGACTTTTCAGGATTATTTCCAGTTATTTTGGCATCTCTGCTAGGAAAGGCAGTGATTCACGGGAACGGGCTTTCTTGGGGATCCTTGTCCAACATGTTGTTTACTTAAATATTATTTGAATCATCTGGAATGAAAGAACTTATGCCATTTTTGTGAATCCTCCCCATAATAGCCTCAGAATATCATAGAAAGTCTTCTGTCAGTAAGACCTTAGAACAACTTGTAACACAGACTTAGATCTTGTGTTGGGTATTCCTCTCTATCCTGTTAACCTAGGAGGGTGTGCGCTCCCAAGCACATACCCCAACATTTATAGCCTTGTGTACTGGCATTTCACTTAAAGCTTGCGCCATAAGTGCTCACCCAAAGCACAGGAAGCCGAATGTCTTTTTCTCTACAGTGGAGAGGGACTCATTCCCTTAATGAAGTCTCTAGAGAGGAGCTAGTCATTATCCTTCAAGCTACCATTCAGAAACCATTCAAGTAAGATGCAAACATCATTAGGAGTTCTAATCCATTCTTCTGGAGACTATGCAAGGAAATCTAGATGCATGACAGACACTTTTGTAATTAACAAAAACACATAAGATATTCTATTGCTCATTCAACATTTTCTTGATTTTGTATACATGCTCTACACAAACCAGCACATAATAGTACATACTTCATCCCTCTATTCTTATCCATAGGCTCTTGACCCTTATTTATAGGTTTTCTTAGTGAATACATTCAAATTCAAATTCAAAAGATTTCCCGCTCAACCCTAAGGCAGGATCCATTAATTACAGTGGGTGTGACCACCAGGAGTTATTGCACCAATAGAGGAATTTAACTTTGGTAGCCCTAATCTTCAATTTATTCTGTGGTTTCTGCTGATAGAAGCCTCACAGTGTCAATATCCAAAAGTTATAGAATGCAAATATAAAATTTCTCAACGAGAAAGAGACAATTAATTTTAATTCTATTGATTATGTTAGAAAAGATGCCCAAGCTTGTATCTAATTATACATTAAAAATGGAAAAATTTGGGGTAACTAAAACTAAAAGGGGGGGGGGGGGGGGGGGGGGGGGGGGGGGGGTACACCTGTGAAAATCCCACTGATTTGTCTTGTAATGCTCCCCGAGAACTAAAAAGATGAAATGAATAGTTTCAAATTTTTCAATTGCCCATAACCCTAAAATGGGTCAACTATTTGGATAGTCAGCCCAAAGATAATCTAATCCTTATTTTATAATTAAAAAAAGAGATCTTTTTTATTTTTAGAAACAATATTCTCGTTTCTAAAAAAATGGTTGTACTTATATTATCCTTCCTAACACAGATCTACGAAACCCTTTTTCTATGTCAAGAAAAAAATAGGATTTATTTTGGATCCAGTATGATAATTCAATGTTATTCATTGAAATGTTGGTAGAATTAACCAATGAATTGGTTATTTGTTGAATTATGCAGATATAAATACATCTATAGAATCCTTAGTAGATGTATCTAGTCTACCCAATTTTCCCTTTTTTATACTTCTCTGAAGTGGGGATCGACCGAAGAATTGGTAAATTTATTGGACCGGGACTGACATGGCTTGAACTCGTAACTTCTGTCTTGATAGGGCGGTACTCTAACTAATTGAACTACAATCCCACTAGGTACAATTAACCTATTACTCTCTAATATAAATTTATGTTTTATTAGTGCCGGTCAAATAAAAGATTTAAACTTTTACTTTAATTATGAAAGTATCTATTCGTTCCTATTATTTTTATATTGGATATTAATAAAAAATTACCTTGTCATCGATTAGATGAAAATGAATATCAATCTATGATATCAGGTAGGTATTGGCCCAAGCTGTATTTGAACCAGCGTAAGCATATTGCCAATGGATTTACAATCCGTCCCCATTAGCCACTTGGGCATCGGGCCCAAGAACAAAAAAATGGAAAGTCATTAGAATATTTATTAGGTCTCCTAATGAATTCTCTAGCATAGTACCCCTATGGGAAATCGAATCCCCGTTGCCTCCTTGAAAGAGAGATGTCCTGGGCCACTAGATGATAGGGGCCTTATTATCATAATATCAAAATCCCTAGGAAATTGTCAAGAATATGAAACAAAAATAATCTTTTTTTAGTGATTTAATAATATTTATTCTATATTAAATAAAGCCTCAAAAGAGGCTTTGCTTTTACATCCTTATATCTTTAGTTTAAAGCCCCAAATATTGGGGCATTGCTATGGATATATCTATTATGTTGAATCAAAAGGTGTAACAATGATGGAAAAGAAAATATTTTATTTAGTTTAGAAAATTCCTCTTCTTAGCAATATTGTGTACGAGATCCCCCTCTAATTCAATGCATAATGGAATTTATAGCCATATCCCTTTCTTTTAAACCGAATGATAATTTGATTCAAAGTTTCTGGAGATTCACTCGTGAAACCTATAGTGAAGCGATAAGGCGTTATGCCAAAGGGGTTATGTTCCAATTGAGCGGATAGGGATGTACCCTATTTCCGAAACTTGTAATACAAATGTTTTGAATATGGTGTGTTTTTTATCTTTCTTATCTTAATGTGGTTTTAAGTAGCACATCGTTTGGCAACTTGCATGAACATGTGTGTTTGTGTTTTGTCTTAGCTCCTCCTTTCTTTGACAATCGTTAGGTCCTATAGACAACAAGTTTCAGTATTTTTCCTATTCATAGGTTGATGTTTTTAAGAAAGAGAGTTTTTCACTTTTTATTTTGATTCCTAAGATCACCAAAAGGTGCAAAGGAAGAGCATACACAACGTGAAATTCCCACTGAAATCACATGAAATTTTTACTCCAACCTTTTATAAAACAAGTGTTTTTTGCACAATTATATATGTGTTTTGTATTGGTGTTTTTTGATCTCCAAGATTGTCTTGGAAGACACGAGAAGAGAGCATACACACTTCTACAAAATCTAATTCTAAGTCAAAAACAAAGAACACTTTTAATCTATGCAAACTGAAATGTTTAAGAAAGAACCTTGTTTTCAATTGTTAGTCCTAAAAACCTGCAGTGATGGATTAGAAAAAAGTTTTTTTGTTAACTGTAAAATTTTTCAGTTTTTAACACAGACACTTATGCGCCTATACCAACACCAGCATTCCCCAATCGATGGATACGTGTCCCGCCTGACGGGTACACCTACAGTCAAAAAATTAATAAAACTTAATGGAGTAAACACAGACACTCACAATATATGATAGAGACTTGCCTATATCAACATGGATGCTTAGGTTACGATGTGTATGCGCCTAAGCCTAAACAGAGAACTGCAAAAATTTTTACATAGTCATACCTCTTACACCTACATGGACAGAGAGACAACTATGCGCCCCAGACAACAGAGATGTGTGCACATCCTTATATGGGTTATTTCTAATTTTTTACTCAGTTAAGACCTTTATGCCTGCGCGTCTAGAGAGATGCATACGCGCCACAGATGACGGAGACACATGCACGTTTATGTAGAGTTTTAGTTTGTAAATGAATGGGACCTTCCGACAGGTACGTTCCTGATATGATAGGTACACTGGGGTTCCGACATGTACGCGCCCCTTTCTGGACACCTATGCGCACCCTGTGAAAAACCTATAAAAAACATGAATTTTCAATTTTCAAGAGCAAGCAAGTTAGTTGTTAGTCAAAGTGTCCCATTTCTATATCAAACCCACAAAATGCATATAAATGAAGGTCATTTACCTAGGGTTAGAAACAAAAATGAGGAAATAACAAGTAATTTAAACAAAAAAACTTGAAAACAAGCTTTGAAAACCCTAAAAGACCTCCATTAATGGAGGGTGGACATAAGTGTCCCACCGGGTGTGCTAAATGTGTTCAATGAAAAGTTGCAAAAGCCATGGATTTGAGGTTTGAATCCCTAAAAGAAACCCCAAATGCTTTTAACAATTTGATTAATGGACCATGTGATAAGAAATGAGTAAGATTTCCTCCTTTGCATACATTAATTTGAAATAAACATGCAAACTAAGATAAAGAAGTTGATCTCTATTCTTTAGAAGCTTAAACAATGAACCTAAGAGGATCTAAGCATTTAGTTTTGTATTTTAAGAGTCAGAGATCTCCCCATTAATGGCTTCAAGGGCAATGGTTCTTCTCTTTTACTCTACATTGACTTGTGAAATGTAAAAAGCAAAGCAAAATAGCTAAAATGGAAGAAGTGAACTAAGTTCTAAGCTTAAACAAAATACTATGATCTATGCTAGGAAGAAGAGAGAATTTTTAGGAAATGAGGGAGGGGGTATATCCCTATTTATAGTTTTTTGGTTTGGAAGAAAAGGGAGATTTGGGTGCATGTGGGATAAAGGCTAAAGTCCAAATGACACTTTAGCAAGTCAAAGTGTGATTTGACTATGTTAGAGGGTAATTAACTTAGGTTAGACTAATTAATCTCTCTTAGAGAGTAATTAGCATTCTAAAAGGGTTCTGGAGGGCTTAATCAATCCAACAAAGTGGATTGATCTTCCAAGGAGCTAATAGAAGCAAGCTAGAAGAGAATAAGAAGCTAATGTAGTTAGAACGAGGCTATAACTACCTATTTAAATGGTTTATAAGAGGAAAAACAACCAAAATGGGGTCGTAGGAAGGGAGTTAGATAGGCCTAACTGGTGGTGTGCCGTCAATTTGCAAAAGGAAGAAGCATTAGTGCACCATTATAACTAATAGTGTATTGATCAAACTATAGGTGTCTACATATAACATTAAGACCTTATGGTGGATTGGATTAAACAAATTAAAAATTAAAATAGTTTCAACTAAGTGGGCGCTAGGTACTACCACAGTATAATATTTCGAGCTTAGTGGGTGCTATAATATATCCAATTACCCAATTTTTATTTTGATTTTAGCGTCTACTAGCTTATGACACACACATAATATTTGAATCTTAGAACTCTATAGGTTTCAGTAAAAGAAAGTTAGATATTATAAGCATAGGGGCGGGCAAGCTATGCAACATAATAATATGATCTTAGTGAATACTAGTATTAAGAGCTTAACGACTGCTAGGTTATTCCACAACATATTATTTGGGGTATTCAATTCACTAGGTTATGTATCACAAAACATGATATGTTTATTTTAAATTAAGATATTTTGATCTTACCGCATGCTAGGTTATGCCACCATATAATCGTTGGAACCTAGCTGTAGTAAGGATTTAAAAACAAAATTGAGGTATTAAGAGATTAGCAACCACCAGGTTATGACACAATATAACCCAATTATATTTTGAGCTTAGCATTTTGCTAGCTTATGACACAACATAATATTTGGATCTTCGAAGTCTCTAGGTTCACTAAAAGAAAGTAAGATATTATAAGCATAGTAGCGAGTAGGTTATGGAACAAAATAATATGATATTAGTGAATACGTGTACTAAGAGATTAGCGACCGCTAGGTTATTCCACAACATATTATTTTGGGTATTCAATTCGCTAGGTTATGTATCACAAAACATGATATTTTTTTTAAATTAATATATTTTGAGCTTAGAGCCCGTTAAGTTATGCTACAAATAATCATTGGAACCTAGTGGTAGCTAGGATTTAAAAACTAAATTGAGGTATTAAGAGCTTAGTGGCCTTTAGGTTATGCCACAATATAACCCAATTATATTTTTAGCTTAGCGTTCGTTAGCTTATGACACAACATAATATTTGGATTTTAGAATTCTCTAGGTTTTAGTAAAATAAAGTAAGATATTATAAGCATAGAGGTGGGTAGGTTTATGGAACAAAATAATACGATCTTAGTGATTCTTGGTATTAAGAGCTTAGTGGCCGCTAGGTTATTCCACAACATATTATTTGGGTCTTCAATTCACTAGGTTATGTATTGCAAACGTGATATGTTTTTTTTAAATTAATAATATTTCGAGCTTAACACCCGCTAGGTTTTGGTGTCGTATAATCGTTGGAACCTAGTGGTAGTTAGGATTTAAAAACTAAATTGAGGTATTAAGAGCTTAGCAGCCGCTAGGTTATGCCACAATATAACCCAATTATCTTTTAAGCTTCACATTTTCTAGCTTATGACACAACATAATATTTGGATCTTATAAGTATCTAGGTTTGAGTAAAAGAAAGTAAGATATTATAAGCATAGTGGTAGGTAGGTTATGCAACATAATAATAGGATCTTAGTCAATATTGGTATTAAGAGCTTAGTGTCCGCTAGGTTATTCTACAACATATTATTTGGGTATTCAATTTTCTAGGTTATGTATCACAAACATGATATGTTATTTTAAATCAAGATATTTCGAGTTTAGTGCCCGCTAGGTTGTGCTACCGTATAATTGTTGGAACCTAGCAGTAGTTAGGATTTTAAAACTAAATTGAGGTATTAAGAGCTTAGCGGCCGCTACATTATGCCCCAATATAACCAAATTATATTTTGAGCTTAGCGTCCACTAGTTGATGACACAACATAATATTTGGATCTTCGAAGTCTCTAGGTTTCAGTAAAATTAAGTAAGATATATTTTTATTTTTATTTTTAAATGCTTTTGATCGGAGCTTTGAACCAAAGGGTTATAGGACCCCATTCTAACAATAATAAACTGAACAAGATCTAAGCAAAACACAAAACCCAAAACCCCACAAAAATGGAGTGCACCGAGAAAAGATACATGCCAAAAGAACTAATGGAAGATCCAAAACATACACATAAACACATGAATAGAACCAAAAATGAGCCGAAAGAGAGATTGAGGCATCAAAAAAAGGATCCACTACCCCTTACGGTATCTCATGAGTGGATCAATCCAAGTCACTGAGCTCTGTCACCACCATTGTTCCCCTGACATCCATCTCGCGATGACCTACACCACCCAGTAGCTCTATGGACCAACTGCGTAGCCTTACTAAGAAAGAGTTGGAAGGCCACCCTGACATGATCCTAAAGTGCATTAAGATGATTAATGACCGAATCCATTGGAAAATGAGCTTCTGAAAGATCCAGAGGGAGTAATCGATTGGGGTCTAGTTTGTGTTGCCAGAAAATGGCATGCATGTTCTCAACATAAAGGATTAGTTTCCGGTATTTCTCTCCAAGCCAATTAACCCCGCGCTTGAAGCCAATTTCTTATGCATCCACCTCTTCCACCCAAAGAAAAGGGTCAGGGATATGACACTTGACCAGTTTCCTCACTCAATCTAACTATGTGGACCAGATAAATAAATTATTTTACAATATCCTTGACATCCACTATAACTGAATAAAGCAGGAAATAGTTGGAGATGAATACAACGACTATTTCTAAACCAGCCCGTGTCCTATGTGATTCCTACATATAGGAATCACCTAAAAAACACTCGATATCTTCATCATCATATATTAAATCATATAGAAAAAAATTCTTGGAGGTGCATGCAGGAAATGACCGAAGAGAAATCCATTTCCCACCGCTCATTGTGTAGAGTGATGAATGGAAAACCTAAGAAACCCATATCACGCCAGCCCAAGAATAAAAAGAAGGAAGATTGAGGAGAGAAAAGCCAATGACCATCTAAAATAGAGGTTAGTGCTAGCCATTGTTAATGTTGTGAGCTAAAGTTATGCTGCCCTTTGTGAGAGATTATGTCGATCAAGCCGTGCCAATCTTCAAAGTTATTCAAAATCAATGTAGCGTCTAAACCATCGATTGCCATATTAGCAAGAAGGTCGGTGGCATTATTTTCTTCCCCCTATAGACATTATTAATGCTTCAAATTTGAATTTTACCTAGCCAAAACATAATAATACGATCTTAGTGAATACCGGTATTAAGAGCTTAGCGAATGCTAGGTTATTCCACAACATATTATTTGGGTATTAAATTTGTTAGGTTATTCCACCACACTCCATGCTACCAAAGGAACCCCCAATACCCCTATCATCATCGCAGAGAGACAGGAAACACAAATACAAAAGACAAAAAGAGGAAAGGGGTAATGTAATGTCCATTTGGCCCAGAGATATAGAACCACCAACACACAAAACATGAAAGGAGGTAAGTATGAAAATACCAAAGATCATCAATAAGATATCCTTATCATAAATATCACACTTCCCATTAAAAATATTAAATCCCCAACGCCATCTTACATATTGCATGTGTATAACCCTTAATCGATTTCATCTATCACAAGAATGTAATCTATCGATGTCATAAATGACCATTAACACTGCAGATGCCATATCCTCTTGTAGTCTCCTCAGCAAGGTTCGTTGACCCGCGTCAGTGAGGTTCATTGATGCTCATCAACAAGGTTATTGATGTTCATCAGTGATATTTATTGACATGCATCAACAACCTTGTTGATGCGTGACAAAAAATCTCTTGTTGCACATCTGCAGCCTTCTATCACCACTTGTCTTGTAGATCCATATCTCGCATCAAGGAGTTGGAGACTTAGTTCAAGGTCTTCTTTCTCTTCTACAACTCTTAGGAAATCTTGCAAAGATTGCTCCTTTCAAACCTTTCAAGGGCTCATCACAAATTGGATTTGTTTCTTCATGGATGACATGATCGAGAGAATATTCATCTTCAAATGGGAAGGAGAACATATCCCCATCATGGGTAAACTCATAAGCTGATTTCTCCATTTTAAATTCATCAAGAACCATTTCCTCTTCTTCATGCCTTGCATCATCTAAAAATTTTAGGCTACCCTCTTGCAACTTAAAGTTACTCAATACTTCTTCAAGATCCATACCCCCTCTAGGAAGGAATATTTGGTCCTATCAAGATGGGAATCTCATCCTCTTCCTCTTCAGTTGTCACAAAAATGATTCATCCTCCTTATTTTGGTATAAAATGTTGGCTCCTTGGATTTCCTACCTTTTTGCATGTGTACCTCATCTTCTTCTATGGAGGAAACTTTTCCATGTCTCCCTTAACTGAAATGGTTGCGGAAGACCAATCCATTTGGATATTTCTTCCTAACTCTTAGCAGAAGCTTCTACTAACATAGCAACATTCCAAATGAATCTAGGAATGTCTGCTACCAAGATCATCATTGAAACCTTCTTTTCTGGAAATTCGGTGAGAGTCACCTGTGCATACTTGGCCTTCCCTACAAGTGGGACTTATTTTGACTCCATGGAGTAACAAGAGCCACTAAGCTGAGTCATGGTGAGTTTGAGAGCCTTGGAAACCTTCACAAGAATTACATTGTCAGAGGCACCTAAATCTATTATGTAATTGTTCAATATTTATTCCCCGATGAGAAGGGAGACATAGAAAGGGTTCACCTTATCAGTTTTTGATGCACTCAAAGCAAAGCATGTTCTGTGATGGAGGTGTAGGTGGGTTTGGTAGTATCCTTTAGAACTAGGGATCATGGTATTGGGATTTGGACTACTACCCTTGATATGTCAGACAAATTTTTCAAACTGATAGGGATGAGTCAACAGATATTCGATTTCAAAAATTTGCGCTTTGGTCTGATTCATATGTTCTATGATGTCAAAAGGAGAAGATGCAGATAGGGGAGATGAAGACACTACTTTTGGAGTTGGGATAGGCTTGGAAACAGGGGTAGATGTTTGGGGAACAGAGGGTATTTTGAAAGGTAAAGTGGAAGCTTTTGAAGCACTAGATTTTGTAGGAGTGGATTTAGATTTAGAAGGAGGCATTGGAAGACTTACTTGGGAAAATGGGTGACCTCTTGCTTGCTACAGGATCAGGTTTCTCAATGCGGACTCCATGCAAGGTGGAAGTGGAGATCCTTGACTGATTATTTTTTTGGTAGAGTCACCACAAGAGGATATTCAATCTTCTTATTTGCATATACAGTAGTGGAGGAAGAAGCTCCCTTTTTAGACTGAGAGTGGGTGAACACCGCACATGAGAGACTAGGTGCATCTTTCACCATCTTCATCACCTCCTGAGTACTCACAGAATCTGATTTGTGTCTCATTCTCTACTTCTTCAATATTCAGGAAATCACTGCCTTCACTTTCTTGTTCAAGATTCTCTTCATCTTCTTGAGTTCTACAACTTGCATTGATGGGTGGGGCCTCCAAGGAAAGCCTTTGAGGTGCTCCTGAAATCTGATTTCTCCCTGGACTCTGGTGGGATCCTCATTGGAAAATTTCCCTCTTCAATGATGTCATTTCATTTTCCAATTTCTGTAGAAATGGATCAGTTCTCTCATCTCCAGGATGTTGAGCCTTACCCTTTGAAGGGTTCTTGATCTTTCCAGATAGGATGAGATCATCTTCAACTTCAATGGCCATTTTGTGCTTGTGTTAGATTCCTTGGTTGAAACCTTCATAGGAAGAATCCTACCTATAGTGATTGAGCATTAATGAACAATATTTTGACATTATTCTTAGTTGGTGAATCCTCTTCTGGTATTCTTTGAGTAACTTGGTTGAAACGGGCCATGAAGTCTCTCATAGTCTCATTTTCTTCTTTCTTCATTTGTACCAATTTAACGATGAGATCTTGACAGTCTTCAACAAATTTGAATCTTTCTTCGAACCTAGATTTGATATCATACCAATAGGTGATTGATCTTGTAGGCAAGAAGTAGAACCATTTTTACTTTTTCTTGGAGAGATTCCACAAACAATCTTACAACAACATCTTCATGTTTCGACTCCAAGATTCCACATGATGTGATAAAGGCTGATATGTGCTCTTTAGGGAGTTGTGTGCCATCACCTTTGAACTTTGGAAAGTTCTTAAGGGAATTTATTGGGATATTGTGAAGAGGGGTGTAAGCGAAAGAGGACATGTATTCCTTCCCCATGGAATGATGGGTTGGGGTATTTCTTCTTCATCTTCCATTGTTGATTCTGTTTCAGCTTCAAATTCTTCTTGCTTTGCAAAATTCTTCTTTTGGTTCTTCTTCTTCTTTACCAGGGAACTCAATGTTCAATGGTGGTTGAAAGATGGGAGAATTTATAGGAGTATCAACAGGTGTTTGAATGGGATTACCAGGAGTACCACTTGATGATTCAGATGGGGATGAGGCTTGAGAGAAAAAGTAGGGATTATCTCTAATTTTTTCTTGTTGATTTTGTAAAAGCCTCAAAAGTGGGATCAACAACTCCTCTCAATCTATTCAACCTGGTGTATATGCTTTCAGCCAAATTTTGGAAAATCTTGCAATGGGAATATGAAAGGACACTATGGAATATGAAAGGTCACTTGCAGGAACTAACAGTGTGTCTTTCAACAATCGATTTCAATCAATTTTTTTTTTTTTTTTTTTCAAATTTTTTTTTTTTTATTTTTTGGATATTTGAATTTTTGTTGTTGTCTTTTCTTGTGATCATATTTGGGTGCAGATGCTGCCAAGTCTGCCCCATGGTGGGCACCAAAAATTGTTGGCAAGAAAATTTTTAGGTGGAAAAATTGGTGGACTTCTTGCCAATGCTCTAGGAATCTAAGTCCCTCTACTTTTATGGTGCAACTTTGTGTTTACATGCATGTGAAATTTTGTTTCTATGGTGGCCTTATGACTGGGGATCCAACAGGGGCACTCCACTGACCCTGTGGAAAAAGCTAGCAATCACTTGCTAGAGAGGAATTTTCTAGGAGATGGGAAAGGGAGTGAGAAAAGGGGAGAGGGATTAATGTTGTAGGTAGAAAATCAGATTCCTACAACCATTAACCAAAAAATTCTGACACACATAATGTTAGAAGAAAAATAATTATGCAAAATGGACAACAAGACCAGTTAAGATTTATGAGCACAAAGTATCAATAAATCCTTATCAAAAAAGGAAAAAACTCCTTCTTTCTTCATTGATGCTTGAGCAAAAATTGTACATAACAAGAGTGGGAAGAACATAGAGATGAGAAGTAGAAGAAATGTTATCTTTTTGCTTCTTCACAAGGAATACTCTCTCATGAACTCACAAAATTGATAACCCTTTGGAAAGGGATGAATTTACAATTTATAGAATCAGAGAAATGTCTTCACCTACCCCCCACATGACCTTTCATATGCCTTTGCACAACTTATGACTTTTTACATTCTTAGGAAAATATTAAGTCCCCTTTTATAAAATAAGGGCAACTTATTACATTATAACCATAAAGTCACTTTTTAATTAAAATAAAGGCATTATGAAAAAGTGCAACCCCAACGAAGAATTAGAACATGGAGAAGAGAGAAAGTGGGGGGAAGAGAAGAGAGAGATAAGGAGAGAGGAATAAGGAATGTTGATGAAGAAGTTGCCTCTGTTGAACCGACTAATCCTTTCCAGATGATCTGATGAAATGCTTCCAATGTGATGAACTCTAATCCTTGAACTCTTTACACCATGAGAAACCTCCTTTGGATGATTCAAGACACCTTGAACTCAAGTGTTTAGAAACACTGTTGAATGACTTCACTTGATGACCATGAGCATTGTTCACTGAGGTCCACTCTGAAGCAAATGAAGATCAAAACTGACCCTGCCATGTTTCACCAACAAAGATCATACTAGGAATGCATTGATTGGTACACATTGAGAGAGTAAGCAACAAACAACATGAGTAGAATGCCCATTGTGATATGAAGAAATCCCTTCCATAACATGAAGCACCACCATCCTTGTGATCTTCTGATTACACACCTGAATGATAAATTGGAACAATTCCTTGGAACAATGGAGTCATGATAATTTAGTCATCCAAAGGACAAGATGATAATTTGGAATCAACCTTTCATGAAATTTCATCCTCATTGGCTCTCTCTTGGTCACCAAACATTGATCCTTCAGGATTTTTGAAGTCAAACAATGTGAGTGACATTGTTATCCCTCACACCTGAATACTCAACACTGAAAGAGAATGAACTAGTTTCACACCTGTAGACTTGAATTTCATGGTTCCTAGAACACTTTCTACACCTGAAAGGGGATTTACTATTTTTAGTAAATGAAAATTTTCCACCCTTTTTGACTCTGATCACTGAAATTGTCCTTCTAGATGACCTGTGCACACTACTTCTTTGTCGAAATACTTTTTGTGAATGCTTACTAAAAATAGCAAGTGCCCATGTGTAGGAGGCTTACTATTTTTAGAAAGTGGGTTCTAGACCTTAGTTTTGATGAAACCAGTTTTTATGATATGGGTTTTTTCTCTTTATGTGCACCTCTGAAATTTCAAGTCAACCCGGTTTCTAGAAATGGAGATTTTAAAATTTAAATTTTTTCTATAGGAAACTGGGGTTTCTTCACTGCAAAAAATCTGGAACATGCATGCAAAAATTTCTTCTTGGATTTTAAGGCCTCTAAAAATGGAGAGATTGCAAAAAATGTCACGTTGATCCATGCACCAGTTTTTTAGATATGAGGAAATTTTATTCTCACGGGTTTTGAAGTTCATTTTAGGAAAAATCTCATTTTCAGTCTTCAAAAATATGGATTTTTTCATTTTTTTCTTCTTTAAAATCATGGGAGATCATGAATGAAATATGATGAGGAGGAAAATGGATGGAAAAATTTGGGGAAAATTTGCGAGAGTGTTTGGCAGATATGGAGATTTGTGGGGGAAATGAAGAAAAAATGACAAGTGTTGAATTTATAGTCAAGAATCCAAGAGGAGGGGGTTAGGGCATTTTTTCAGCCCATATTTTCCCCTTGGAATGGGACAATGAGTGCAAGAAAATGTGCCTTATCCTTTTTTTGACACTTGTCACGCATTGCGTTCAATGAGAGGAATGGAGGGGGCTGGAAATAAGCACTTCTAGGCTTCCTAGCAAATGGTCATATGATGAACCAAGGGCCAAGGGGGTGGGGCACATTTTTTTCCCCATTGTCCCTTTGAAAGGGAAAATAGGTGCAAAAATGGTTCCCTAGCCTCATCCTGACAAGTGTTGCCATGCATGCATGGGAGTGAGGTGGGGGAGCAAGTCAAATTGGTCAAAGGGCTTAAAGTGAGTCGTCGGGGTCATATGAGTGACCAAAGTGCTAAAAAAGGGGGAGGGCACACTTTTTTGCACCTATTATCCCTTTGGTGAGGGATAGTTAGGACATTAAAATGCACCTCAGCCTCAGGTTGCCACGTGTCCCTTAGCAAATTTGACTAAGTATCGAATAACATACCTTGGAGGGCGACTTAGAAAGACCATATCTTGGGCTCCATGGATGAATTTTTGCACATGCTTATTTATATGATTTTGCATGGAAAAGGAATTTTTAGAATATGGGATGGGTACCATGGCTTGATTATTCTTGAAACACCTTTAAAAACATCCTTTTTTCTCAGGATTTCGCCCATGTGCATGGAAAGAATGAGCTCCTGGAAAAATGCATGGGGTTTGAAAGTTGATCTATTTTTTCCACCATGTAGAGGGTTGAAAATTATTTCCAATGATATATTTTTGGGCTCACAACTCATTTTGGAGCTCCCAGAATCACCTCTCGAAGCTCAGGTACTCTTTTATGATGCAAGCTCCTTCAGCCTCAAAACCCCACTTTCAGTGAATTGGCTCCTAAACCTCAAAAACTTCCCAGAATCTTCCAAAATATGTTCCTTGATGATTTTGGATCCTAGATACACCTCCATGATGAATATGAGTCTTTTTCACTTCTCCGGTGATTATGCACTTGGCTTAGGAAGGCTGATGAAAGCCCTTTCTAAGCTTGCTTGAAAACATGCCTTTTAGGAATACTGCTCAAAATGCACTTGAATGATTTTTATTTTTCCTAAATCACCTAGGGGAATGGATGACATTCACAAATGGACCATTAAAGGATAGGATATTGGATTGGTACTAAGGAATAGGTTGATCTGGGGGGTATCTTGGAAAGGTATAACATACTAGGGTATGTTTGTCTTGTTTTCAATTGAATTTTCAGCTTAGACCAATATTCTCATAGAAACGTGGCGAAGGGATATAATAGTGTATAATATATGGACTTTGTATTTATCTTTCTCGAGTACCAACACAAATGGTGAAACACACAAAGAAGTGCTTGGATGAATGAATCCATTCTTGATAAAATCCTTAACCTACTTCTTTATTTATGTATTATCTACCTTGAACAACCTATACATGCTAATATTAGGAAGCGGTGCATCCTGTTGCAGATGAATCTCATGCAGTATATCCCTCCTAGAGGTAAACCTTGTGGCTCCTAAAACACATCATCATTTAACTATATTATTCTTGAATTTTGAACTTTCCTTCTGCGTGCGGGTCCTTTATGTCCCTTCGCACCCTTGATCATGGCCTTCTCTCCCGCATGGACTCCTTGTGTGTTCTCTAACAAGTATTCTCTGGTAACCACTTCACCTATCCTGCAAATATAAGTGATAAATTTTCTTTTATCTGATGAGCTCTGAAAAATATATTTAATCCCATACTTAACAAATAAATATTTATTCTCTTCCCTACATAAGATTTCTTTTCTATCAAATAAATAAGGGATACCAATAACAATGCCACAAATATCAATTGGAGCCATATCTAGTTCTACCTCATCAATGAATTTTTAGGAGGTAAAAAATCTAAGTTTACATGCTTTTGTGACCTACAATTTAGCATCATCACATACCCAACCCAAAGGGTATGGTTTAGGATGCGGTTTAGTCTTGAGTCCCATATTCTTAAAAATTTCTTCAGAAACGAGATTATCTCGTGATCCACTATCAAAAAGAGAATAAATGTAAGTATGTTTAAAAATAAATCTAATGTGGAAAAGCTCATTTATATTATTTTAATGTATAGATTTAGAATTGGAATTATGATAATTAGTTCTAGAAGAGGAATAAAACGAACCTTACAAACCCATATTTGTGATCTCGATCTCATCACTAATTAGATCCAAGATCTTGCACTACTACAATAGTCTTCTTGTCACCTCCTTTCTTGAACCTCTTTGGCTTGAGCTCTGGATGGAGCTTCCAACACTTAACATATGTATGTTCTTGTAGACATAAAATCATGCACTTGGGTACATTTCTAGGTTCTAAGAGCATACTTGCATTCATATGATTCCTAAGCGAGAAAATGAGTAATTGAATGTTGTCTTTGGCCTATTTTTTGTCTTCTTTTTGGTATTTTACACCCTACATCCCAGTCTAAACTTTATTTATTTATCTTTTATGACTCTGGAAACCAACATCCAACCAACACATTAGCGCCAAGGAACCCTCATCCCCTATGGGTGCCCCCAACCTCTTTATGTCTTACTCTCTCCTTTTGGGCCTCTTTTATCTTTTTGGCATCTTATTTTCTTATGGGTTAGCCTTTCAGTCTTCAATTATGAAATTCAAACAAGGGAATCATATAAATACAAATCTATTTGACCAAAATAAAGGACCAAGCTCTAAGAATCTATTATCATCTACCTAAGGTTGTATCCAAAGGCATCTAAGAGCATTAAAGGCATCCATCTCGTACTCATTCAAGGGACAAGGGACTGTATTTTCTTTATACATGCATAGGAGGGGAAGTTCACTTTTTCCATCCACACATCTATTTACATTAGTACATCTAGTTATCACCTGATATCACATACACTTACACAAGGGCTTCCTAGGGCATGATTCTACCACACACACACAAGAACTATATGGATTCTAATATGTAGTGTAGTGCTCTCATAAATTCACTCAGTCAGTTGAGAACCAGGGCAGTCCGACTCCCCATATTACATATTTTTTTGTGGTGTTTGATGTATTTTGATGGTTTTTTATAGGTCATCATTATCTTTGTAGGTTACATGTAAACTCTACAATCATAGTGTGACATATATGCAACCAAAAATGACTATCTACGATGACCAATTGTAACATAAGAAAAACCAGATTATGAGGTCTTGCGCAGTCATAAGAACTCAGCAGAGGTATCTAGCACCTAGGAACCTTTGCCCTAGTTGAGGTGACCTAGTCCCAACATATCCAAAAGATCCTGAATGTTATTGTGCACTGTTGCGAAGATCTACCCTTCTTATTCATTAGTTTCTCCCAGTATGCACAGTCCTGGATCAAACGTGAAATCATCTAAGTCTTTTTCCCTCTCTCTTGCACTTAGGGTTTATACTTCTTTTTCTTATTACTTGTGTCATCTACATTCCAGTTGTTGCTTAGCATTTATTTATCATGCATGACTCTAGTAATTAGTGTTTTACAAATTCCATTTTTGTTATTGAGTCATTTAGTTGAAGTGCAAACGCATTGTACCACTCTATGTCGATTCTCATTTTTCTTAAGAGGTATAAAAGCACTTAGTTCATTCCACCTAATATCCTCAACATCTTATAAATGCAGCTAGTTGGCAACTTCAAAGGATCCACTTTAGAAAATGTTGTTATGCAAATTTGTTACTCATGTCTTTGAGGAAGGGATCTTTGATTGGAAGAGAATGAGGGAGAGACAGATCCATACAGAGAATCTAAGTCTTTATCAATTGTAGTATGGTTAAACCACTTAATTTTTTTGGATGTGCATCAACTCAAGTTCAGATTCTAGGGATGCAAACTTGAAGTAACCCTTTACTTACTATTGTAACTGATAACAATTTTGATATCCTTTCCAAAGAAATTGAACTAGTGTGAAAAAGGTGACTATTGGACTTGTATCCATATAGGGATAGAAAGGTAAGGATTATCATGATAAGGCCAAACAAGAAAGATGAACAATACCCTAGAACAATGTTATTTCACCCCCTTGAAAGTTTAGAACTTGATAATTGTAGTCTATCTTGACCGTATAAGTCGGTCAGTATGTAATTTTGCATTCTGACCAACTATAGTTTTGGTGGGGAAAAGGTAGCAATCGACATAATAAAGTTACGCAAGAGTGAAGGTCAAAATTAAGAATTGATTTCATTGATTTGTAGTAGCTCGACACCATAAGATAGCATCAACATGAGGAATAAATCAAGAGGAGAGATAACAAGATGCAGTCTTGAGTGAGGAATATGATGTGGGTATTTGTCTTATCCAAGAAGCACTCTTGCCACAATTAGCTGTAGTGGTAAATCGTAAATTTGAGTCTCAAGCAATACAAGGTTTATAATGCAAGAGAACATTTTGAAATGAATTCATATGATATTCCAGGGCCCAAGAAGTGGTACACTTAATAAAGGATAAAAGATCACTAGAAATGCTACAAAACTATTCCAGCACATAATTCATGAGCTTATGTATGAGACTCAATAACATTTAAAAACATGTACCTTTGTTGCAACATAGTTGGGTAATTGTTATAGATTATGGAATATAATGGACAAAAAAGGTTTTGAAAAAAAGGTCTTAATGACATGTGTGTTTAATTTTCTATTGATTGGATAGTGATACAATTTTTAATTAGATGTGGATCAATACTTGAAAATATAGCCATTTATTTGATTATTCACATTATGATCACTATACACCATTTTAGGTTTTCACCTAATTACTATGATTTTATGATCCTAGATAATCAGGTGCAAGATCTGATTGAAATATATTAGGAATGGAAATACTCATTAAACTAATGTTAGATAGTATTTTTTGATACATATCTACACTAGACCTATAATAATTGTTTCTCCTAAGACCGTGGAACCTTGTGAAACACCCCTTTAATAAATTATAAAGCCAGCCCCTCATGAACTTGTGGTGGTTTAGTGTACTTTATTAGTAGAGGATTCACACATATGGTAATGATTGGACCAATAATGATAATTGAACTGTACAACATAAATAATGTTTTTCATGAAAAAGATGAGTGGGTTGAATTAGGATAAGGGATGGTTTGGATGAATAGGATAATGATTAAATGGACTTGGTGAACATGGGGAAGTTTCATTTGATCAAATAGTGGGCATGGAGCCAAAGTGGCTCGGTATGGAACTTAGTCATAAGCTGGTTGTGTATGGTTCAAATGGATGAAGTGATGGGTGTGATTCATGGTAGACGTAATGATATGGTTGACCATGCATGTCTGGGACATGAAATTGCAATGGACTTGAATGGGTTTAGGATCAGGGTTGTAGAGCACTCCAAATAGAGATACGTCGTAAATATTTTAGATGAGGTAATGTAGATGGGACACAAGTCTCATGGATCCATGGTTGGCTTATCAGGATGTTTAGTTTCGTTTACCCTTACAGGGAAGAAGCCAACCCCAAGACACACATCTTTGCAACCTACTTTGATAGGTAGAAAAATTGTTCATAAGGTAAGGGATCCACATGTTTAATGTTGTACAACGATAATGTCATGATAGTTCAAACCAATAGTTGTAAGTATGGCAAGTTGAACCCAATGAGAGAGGTAAAAAATGTGGAGATGAATGCAAGTGTAGTAGAACACATAATATTAGCAATACTAGGAACCAAGTATTGGTGAGAAGCAACTGTCCACCAACCTAAAAAAAACTTTATGTTACCCGATAATAGAATCAATGGTAAGTCTTATGTGTCTAAATCCCCCAATGTTAAAAAGAAAAAATAAAATGGATCTCAGAGATCATGGAAATTGATAGCTACTGTAAGAGGAAAAAATGCAAACATGAAGGGAAGAATGTGTTGAAAACACAAAATTTCAAAAAAAAAAATCACTTGATGGACTTTAAAAATATCTATAAGAGCTGAAAATGAATGAACCTCAAAAAGAGCATTGTCCCAAGAGGTACAATGAAACCAGCGATATTTGGTAGGCGTGCAATGACGTTGGTTGTATACATGCATAAACCCCAAGTGTGTACAATAGGTTATGGATGTGGGAACAATTTGGAATAGTTAACGGATAATTCCATATATATGTGACAAGAAATTTTCATGAAGAATGATAATTTTTAATTGTGTGATAATGTAATCACAACACTAATGAACCTGAGTGAAGATTACCAATACCCTCAATTTTGACTTAAATGTGAGATTGTTCTGCAAGAATTGATAAGGAAACTTGTGCACATCAAAGAGGTTTGCACTCTAACATGTAATGTGATAGTTCCAATGTAATCAGCAAAGGTTTGAATAATGCACCGAAAATCATGCATAACATAAAGACAAGTCTACGCTCATACTCGTAGATAAAAATAAGGAGGGTACATATGGGAGTGTTGTGTAACTTCCATTCCTAGACAATCATTCCCTGTAAGAGGGAAAGAGGACTTACAATTCCAAATAGGCAATGTAACTCCTATGACACAATTGATGCATATGACAGTGACAGATTCTATGATGCAATCTACCACTTGTCATTTAACCCTAAGACTTAAGAAACTTGCTAAGCAAGATGACTCGCCACATGATGTGGATGAGACCCCTAGAATGTTGAGGCTAGTCACACACACTAATAACACCATCATTGACTCCACGATAGGGTACAAAATTCTATCTCTTATGGATGGGTTCTTAGGATATAACCAAATCCAAATCGCTCCTGAAGATCAACATAATACTACTTTCATGAAAAAATGGGGTACTTATTGTTATGTCAAAATGCCTTTTGGACTCGAGAATATCACGCAACATATCAATGCATCATGAACCACATCTTTCAAAATATGATACACAAAATAGTCAAAGTTTATGTGGATAATCTATCACATCCCGCAATTCCAACATGTTTTTTCTAAAGGATAATTCGTAAAATGATGAATGGTTTATTAAAGCGGGGGGATAATCCTTGTTGCATAGCTGAGTTTATAGCTACACATTCATATGTATATCCTATTAAGGATATACACACTTACACATAGTTTCATGTGCAACCGCATAACAACGTTTGTCATCTAACGTTCGTAAATTACTTAACATTTTACAACTTATTCTTGTTTCACTTTGTTGTATGAGGTTATTTTAATTTACTATGGGCAATGGTTCATGATATCAGTTTGATGTTGGTTTGTTGTATCTATAATGGAAGTTAGAGTGCACCTTGTTGTGTTGTGTGTTATGGGTTACTTACCTTGTATTAATCTGTGTGTGATGATCTTAATGCTTGGATATATTTCTTGAATGTTGTACCTTTTATTTATCATATATTTCACCTTGCTTGTTGGAAATAATAAATTGCAAATATGGTGGATCTAAATATAGTTATAATGTATTATTCGTCATGCATAAATAATGATAATTGATTAAAATATATTAACTCCTTTCGTATTGTGACGGTCATAGATTGTAGAGTATCATGACAATCTTCAGCAATGAATAGGTAAAAATGTAATTCCTTTAGAGAAAGGTAAACTGATGGTAATTATATGGATCTTAGATTAATTATTTGATTTCATTAATAAACTTTATTGTTATGCATATAATGTGTGACCAATGATTGGAAGTATCACCATGCACTCTGATTAATCTTGGTTGGTTTTATTCTTGTCTTAGAATGATCGTAACACCAAGCTAAGTATGTTTGATCTTAGACCTTGAAGCAAGAAGATGGATTTCTAATAGAATTAGAAGCCATTAATATGGCATTGGTGTTAAGCTAGTTACGAGTTCTAAACCATTGGATATGGAATTTGATTATTATGATGGTATTGGTGGCTTAAGAGGCTATAAGTAAATTGTTTTTGATTTTATTAAATGATGTTCAACCTTATACCATTTAATTTCATTTCATCTTGATAGAATATATAGTCTTCAACAATAGATGAGGCTATCCTACATGAGGCCTAATTAGAATTAATATGTTTGCTCTACATAATGTTATAATATTCTATAATTAAGTATATGTATGTTGGGATATATATAAGAACTAAATAATTAAGTATAAATTAAGGGTATATATATTTATAAACCCTAATTGAATGTATTGATTAGAGTAGTTCTTTGGTTAATGCATATAATACTCTTATCTTAAAAATAATACTATAAAAATATGTTGATCTTAATATAACTACCATACCCTACATATATACATTATATCAATTAGGCTAATACAACATGAACCACATAAATGATAACAAATAAATGGATTTAAAGTCTATTTGTGTTGGGATCATCTACACAGTCCATGTGAGGGGACATAGGTGTCCACTTATTTCTCTTTGCCTTGTGCTTCGATCATTGTTTCCTTGGGGGTGCTTGTTCCTGCAGCAAACCCTTCATCCTCCTTAATAACAAAGAAGTCTCCCTTACTCTTCTCTTTTGTTAGGATGGTGAGCTGGAAAAGTGAATTCCCTCACACTAGACTCTTCACAAGCCCCTCTGTAGCATGTTCTTTCTCTTTTCCATGTGCATCAGTTGTTGCCATTGTTATCCGCCTCATCTCTTCTTTTCTCTTCGTCCTTGAGTTCTACCTTGAGCTCATCCTTGAATGTAGTGTGATCCTCATCTAAGCCTTTCTCTTTTATAGAACTAGAGACATCCTATACCTTAGATTTTTTTTTTCTGGATCCTCCTCTTCTGACTGTTTAACTTCCTTGCACTTTGGTCGTGAAGCCATGACGTTGCCTAGTTGTGTTCTTGCATCTCCACCACTACTTCGATACATCTAATACTTCCTCTTCTGGGAAGTGTCTAATTTCTCCTCATTTCCTTCTTCCTCTTCCTCTCCTTCTTCTCCCTGGGACTACCCTCATGGGCAGGATTGGCGCCTCCCACAGCCTTGGAAATGTGGAGTTTTTGATCTCCACCTCAACTCCTCCCTATGTCTTAGGGCGCAGCTACACAAAAACCCAGTGGATGAATCCCTTGATGGTAACATTGATCTCCAGGTGCAGATCCAAAAAATATGGCTCTAAAGCCTCTTCATATGTTGGTATCGTTCCATACTTAAAGGTTACACAAAGGGTGTGAACATCAGTGTCCACTTTGTTAGCATCAAAAATCAGCTTCTACATGTCCTTTAAATGGTTGATATTACACTTCATGTATCTAGCAGTGAATGAAAATGGGAGTTTGCACCATGGCCCCATTTATCCTTTGGCCATCATAAATTTTGCCAAAAAGAACTGTTGCATAACCAAAAACTTCACCTAGTCCCCAAAAACTTGTGGCAATTCATGTGGGATGCACCATTCATTTGTGCCTTGTAGGTTCTCATGATGGTTCCATTGCAAGTGAATTGTGAAAATTACACTGTATGAGACAAGTGCACTGGTGGGTAAACCCACACATTTCCATCTAACACATCAAGAACACTAACTTCTTGAAACATAATTAACAATAGTATGGATAACCCACATGATATTTTTCCCAACCTCATTCTGCACCCTTACATCTTTAATGATATTGTTTGCAATAAATTGAGTGAAGTTGTGGTGCACTTTTTTGGATATCTTAAATGCAATGTATAGGAATCTCTTGTTTATATTTGTCCACCATTCAGATGCACCCAACTTACAGCTGATGAGTAGAGTTAGGACCCTTAACGCCGGGTCATCAATGTTGGAAATACCCTGAGCCATTCCTCCCTTCTCATAGTTTAATTACTTCACCACTTCCTCAATTTTTGCAGTGGCACACAAATCAAGTGTCATGTCTTCACTAATGTTTCGCAGGAATGTTATTGTTCTAATCAATTGGACTTTTATTCTCATTCACCTTCCCACAAAGTAGAAGAATTCCTTGTTCACTTGTGACATCAACCACCTGAAGAGAAAGCTGGGTTTAGCAAAGAAGGGAAGCTCCCATAGCTGTAAAACCCCAGTATTATACAACTCCTGTTGCACCGAGTCATCCACCCTAGGGTTTTCAAGCTCGTCTACCCCTGAGACATATTTGAATAGATCCTCCCATATTGAATTTTCGTTATCAGTTGTTATGTTGTTAAACTCACTGATCTTGCACCTATACAACTTCAAACTCCACTTCTCTACCCTTAATCACACCTAGACGATACTGTATTTTTTAAGTAAACCTCAACAGGTTCCTCCTTCTCTACCACCAACTTCTTGTTTCATGATTTCTTAGGTTTCATCTCTGTCTCCTTACTCTATGCCCCAGGTGTTTTGATTCCTCCTTTTCTTCCCGAGTTACCCAAATTTGATAACTTTACTTTCACGCAAACCATGTACTGCATCACTATTTTCCTTCCCCCTTACTACACCGCAAGATCTTGTTATAGTTCACACAACGCCACTGGTTCGTGAACTTCAATCACTTGGGAGTATAAAATTTGAAATTTTTGAAGGAAAGGTAGTTAGAATGACTACCCTCACCCCCTTTTCATACTTTTCCAAGATCTCAATGTTCTTCTGACCCACAACTCTTAACGTTAATTTTTTATAAATTACTTTGTCCACTTAAGTCAACTTCCGAGAGTCCTCTTTGTGTGCTACAATCGTAACCTTCTGGTGTACTATCATTACTTCCCCATCACATACCTCCTTTGTGCACCTTATTGCACCAAAGTACTTAACCTCTGAGCCTTCTACTAAGTAATATCCATGTCACCACCTACCTCGTGTTACAATTCATGATCTTTATTTCTCCCCTTTGTGATCTACAATCAACTTAACTTTTCTCAAAACACCTCTTCTACAACATAAGTCTGAACACCTTATATACTGCATAAATCATTCTTCTTTCTTTGCGCCAATCATCCCACACTTATTCTTCCATCAATCCAACCTCCTTATAAATGTGCCAACCATTTTCTGAACTTATATGCCAATCCACCCCACACTAAAGGTATGCATAGAGTTTTGTACTAAGAAATAATAAAAATTTGGTTCTGAATCACTCACGAGATCTTAAGATCTCATTCGTAGCATTCAGTATAAACAATGCCTCTAGGAAGTGTTTATGGGTAAATACATCATGAATACTACTGCACTTAACACCTGCTATAGATGCAACAATGCCTTCTAGGCATTGACCCTTTAAATTGATAGGGAGTAATAAGGAAATAGTGTACACACTTTGAGCCCTCCCATCCATATGTGAACGATTGCTCGACTTAAATCCAGAATGAGAAATTATACGAGAATACAGTGAAGTTACGTGCATGTATGAGCATATTTTTTTGAGCCAGTGTCAATAATCGCACAGACCCCTTTCAGTATTTTCTTGGTACCACATTGAATTATTTCACGGATGTTAATGCCTCTTTCACGTACCGCCAGGTATATAGATAGGGTGAGCTTCTTCCACGTACCAATGGGTATATTAGAAAGGCACGTATATAGAAAGGTTTGGTATATCAGATTGACAGTATATAGATTTGGAGACCATATACCTAGAGTGATAAGATCCTTACCCTTTGTCAATTGATTCTTCAAAATGAGCACCAACACCCCCAAGTTCTTTCTTCTAGATTCACAACTACTCATAGGAAATAAGTATGCAACATGGAAGATAAAAATCAAGACACAACTTGAGTTTGAAGAGATCTAGATTGTTGTGAATGGTATTGTTACCAGATCAACAACTGATACAAAAAAAACAGAGACAGTTTGATAGATCCGATCAAAAGGCCAAACTAATCATTTTATTTGGAGTGTCTGATGATGTGCAACCCCACATTTGAGATGCCAAAATAGACAAATAAATGTGGGATAAGTTGAGCACAATGTACGGGGCCAAGAATAAGAATGTCATACTGAATTTATAGATTCAGTTACACACACTGAAGTTTAGAAAAAATGAAAAAATAGAATCTTTCTTAAGAAGAGTTGTAGAGATGAGGGCTTCTCTATTGGCATTGGGAAAAGAGATAAGTGATGAATACCTCGTACCAATTGTTGTTGCGAGTCACTTCCTCCTTCCTAATGAATCTTTGTGACAACTACTAAACTATGTTAGATGAACACACAGTTACCTTTCGACAAGTTGGTCAATCTACTCCAACAAGAAGAAGGTAATGTCCAACAAAGATTAGGAAGATGAGCAAAACACTATCTTCTCAATCAAAAATGGGAAGGAAAAGGAAAAGGCAGTCCTAATTCCTATCAAGAATTCCCAACAATAAGCAAAGTCAAGGAGAGACAACAACAAAAGAAAAAGTGTCCAATTTGCATATAGAAGGGGACATGACATAAAAGATTGTTGGTACAATACCTACAAAGAATGGTTCATCAAGCAATTCAAAACCCAATCAACCATCAGGGTAACAATAATCTCAAATAAAGGCACATTCCAACAACAACAACAATCAAGGGCAGAAAAATGGTAATTGGCAAAGAAAACCCCAACAGTAAGGGTACATTGTTGAGCAAGAAGGATGATGCATATATTCAACACCACATGTACATTGCTCGATTCAATGAAGAAACCAAGTCCATGTCATCTAGTGATATCTGGTATGTTGACTCGGGTGCAACTCGACACATGACTGGACGCAAGAAATTGATTCTACTTCACTGACGTGACTCACCTTTAACAAGAACCATGTGTCGTTAGGTGATGACTCATCATACACAATCACAGGGGATTGGGTACATTTCACTTGCTCTTGGAAAGCATGCAACTGCAAAATCATCAAATGTATTAGATGTACCTGGGTTGACCAAGAATTTGCTATTAGTTAGTCAACTCCTTGATCACAACTTGAAAGTTGGATTTTGACATTCAATCCAATGGAGAAAAAGTGTGTTTGATTAAGAGATAAAGCAAGAGGTTCCAAGATTGTAGCAAAGAGCCTCCTATGTGGGACATATGTTCTAACTTGATTTTATCCACAAGAAATCATCAGGAACTCTAGTGGCTCAGAAGACTACACAATCTGCAGAACTATGGCATCGCAGAAACTCGGTCACATCAGTTTCAAGCTATCTCCAAACACTTCATCAGAAGGGTAACATGGTGAAAGGATTGCCTATCACTCAAGCAGGATACACTGACAATTGTCACTCATTACCTAGTTGGGAAGCAACATAGAGCTACCCTTCCAGAAGAACACATTTCAAGCTAAGGGAAAGATTGATTTGGTGCACACCGATCATTGCGGGCCCATGCAACTAAGTCATTTTGGATGTCAATACTTCATGCTTTGTGTTGATGATTACTCAAGAAAGATGTGGATTATATTGTCTAAGCAAGACAAGAGTCAAGCCTTTGAGACATTTCAAGAAGTTCAAAGCAGTGGCTATGTTGAGAATGAAACTAGTTGGTCGCAAGATCAGAACTCTTCCGCCCAGATCAAGGGGGGGAATTCACAAGCAATGAGTTCAAAGACTTACCTAGAAAATCACGGGATTCGTAGACAAATGCCTCCTACTCACACACTGCACAGCATAATGGTATAGTTGAGAGAAGGAATCGTGCTATCATGGAAATGGTGCGATGTATGATTGATGACTCTAGAATTTAGAAAAGACATTTTAGGCAGAAGCTGCAAAGACACTGCAGTCTATTTGTTGAATAGAGAGCCCACGGTAGCTCTTGAAGGAGTGACACCTCAAGAAACATGGTCAAATTAGGAAACCATCTTTTGCACACCTAAGAGTATTCAGGTGTAAAGCTAGCATGCATATACCCAAGAAGAACAGGAACTAAGTTGGATATGAAATCATGAGAAACTGATATTCATTAGGATACATTGAAGAAGACACTTGGGTATAGATTGATGGGATCTGAAAGACAAGGAAAGTATACACAAGCAGGGATGTTGAATTCTTTGAGAAGAAGACAAGCATAGATGCTCATCACTCAATGACTCAACAAACATGCATGTACATTTTTCACCTCTTGTGAAGAAATAGAAGCTGATGTTCTCACAAAAGATGACAGTGATGAATGTGGATGATGGTGAAAAATTGGATAAGACCACAAGCTCTATGGAACAGCAAATTTAGTGTATGCCTAAATGGTATACTCAGTATGCTAAGAGATGCAAGATTTGGATGAAGCACCTAGCACATACATCCAATCACTGGACCTAGAACTCACAATCAAGCAAGTGGAGAGGTAAAATTATGCCTCTAATGAGCATAGTTGTTGAAATAG
This sequence comes from Taxus chinensis, assembly GCA_019776745.2. Taxonomy (NCBI): domain Eukaryota; kingdom Viridiplantae; phylum Streptophyta; class Pinopsida; order Cupressales; family Taxaceae; genus Taxus; species Taxus chinensis. The sequence continues at coordinate 57,420 of JAHRHJ020003150.1, forward strand.
TAATTAGCCATGTATAGTCCAAGAAGCCCTGCAATAAAAAGCTTGGAAAGATGCCATGGATTCAGAGTATCAACTCAATGATGAAAGAATAACACATGGAAACTTGTCGGCCTTCCACCAAGGGAAGAAACCCATTGGATGTAGATGGATATTCAAGACTAAGTACAAATCAGATGGGACTATTGACAAGTATAAAGTGAGGCTTGTAACAAAGGGGTATGCACAACAAGAAGGCATTGACCACGAGGAGACATTTTCTCCCACAGCCAAGATCAAGATAATCAGGATGATCTTTGCTCTAGCTGCACAATTTGGTTGGAAAGTCCACCAAATGGGTGTGAAAAGTGCCTTTCTTAATGGAGATTTGCAAGAAGAAGTCTATATGACTCAGCCAAAGGGTTATGTAATACTAGGAAAAGAGATGATGGTATGCAGACTCATAAAATCTCTATATGGCCTAAAACAGGCACCCCGGGCATGGTACATCAAAATTGATGAGCATCTCATAAGTCATGGATTCGAAAGGAATCCTTATGACCCCAATCTCTACCTCAAAAAGAAAGGGGGGAGATTGTCATTGTGGTTGTTTATGTCGACGATCTAGTCATAACAGGAAGTTCTGTGAAGATGATCGATGCAACAAAGAATGATTTTAATCGATCGTTCGATATGATAGATCTCGGGCTCATGCACTATTGTCTTGGGTTGGAAGTATGGCAAAAAGAGAATCATATCTTTGTGTCACAGTTGAAATACACCAAGACAACGCTCGAGAAATTCAGGATGATGGACTGCACTCCTATTGCTACACCTATGGAAGCGAGACTTTAGTTATCTCGTTCTGATCCATCACCACCAGTGAATGCAACTCTCTATCGGAAGTTGATCAGGAGTCTCATTTACCTGACATATACTAGACCAGATATCAGCTTTGCAGTCAGCTATTTATCACGCTTCATGCAAGAACCAAAAATATGTCATTGGAAAGTAGCAAAGAGAATACTGAGATATCTAAAGGGTATAGTTGACCTTGGTCTAGAGTACAAGAAGAATGACAACTTCTTCTTGACAGGATATTCAAATTCAGATCATGCAGGAAACATGGATGATAGGAAGTCAACATCAGGCTCCATATTCTTTATGGGATCTGGACCGATAGCATGGGGAAGCAAGAAACAGAACTTTGTTTCTCACTCTTCTACAGAAGTAGAGTATCTAACGGCAGGTGAAGCTATTTTTGAAGCAATATGGCTATGCCGAATACTGGAAGGAATTGGTCTACCACAACAAAAATCTACTCTAGTATATGTTGATAATTAAGGAGTTCTAAAGCTTGTTCACAATCCAGTATTTCATGAGAGAACCAAGCATATTGAAGTACAGGTTCATTTCATACGCAAGCATGTCTTGAAGCACAACATACAACTCTATTTCTATCCTACAGCTGAACAGAAGGTAGATGTATTTCACTAAGTCACTTGCACGTGACAAATTCACACTGTTCAGAGAGTTCCTCTCCACTTCATTGCAAACTATGCAAAATTAAGGGGGGGAATGTTAGCATAATTTAGCATAGGCATATTTATTGCATTTTATTGCATTGTATTTTATTTAATAATGTGCAACATGTGCACTCTAGTCTAGTAGTAATTACATGTGCATGTGAGATGGGTCTTATCATCTCGTAGTTGGTGTCTGCTAGGGTGTCATGTCTATCCATATGAGGCTGTCTAATATCTATAAATATTACAGCTCTTGCATTGTTATGTAATTTGATTTCATGATCAATAATATTTGTGAGGCTTCCGTCCCTCTTTGGTCATTGCAATCTTATTCTATTCTATCATTTGGTATCTAAGCTATACCATTATTATCATTTGGTATCAGAGTTATACCATTATTATCACTCTAGAAGATGAGAAATGCCCAACTAGAACACCATTTATCAACACGGAGAACTTTAGAGTTGAAAATCCACTGATCATTTGAATCTAGTCAAGAGGAAAACTGAACTTTGCAAGAGCCACTTCTAGAAACCTCCAATTCACTCTTTCATAAACCTTCATCATATCTAGATTTATAATCATCCCCACATTATTTTTACGAGGGAGAGAATGGATAGCTTCATGAGCCACCACTATTCCATCCAATATTTGCTTACTTCTACAAAACCATTATGACTATCAGATATGACAGATCTTAGAAAGGATTTCAGCCTCAAGCAAAAAACCTTTGAAACTATCTTATAAATCCCATTGCATAATGTGATTGGATGTAAGGCATCAAAGTACTTAGCATATTTTTTTTTGAATAAGAGAAAGAAAATTGGAATTCAATTCGTTTAAGATAACTTTATTTTTCATGCATTCCTCCACCATAGCCCCAACATCCTTCCCCACTATGTGCCAAATTTTTTGAGAGAAATTGATCTGAAAAACATCCATCCTAGAGGTTGTGTCATCACAAATAAAAAACATATCCTCACAAACTTCATCTTGAGAGACAAGATGCATTAATATTTTGAGAGAAATTGATTTGAAAAACATCCATCCTAGAGGTTGTGTCATCACAAATAAAAAACATATCCTCACAAACTTCATCTTGAGAGACAGGATGCATTAATATTTTAGCATCTCCCTCCTCCAAGACCCCATGGATATCAGATAGTAAATATTTTTCCTCAACTCTCGATTATCCTTCTTCCTTAGAAAGCAAATGCTTAAAATAAGATACACCTTCCTCCCTGATCCTTTCCATATCAGATATTAATTCTCTAGAAGTAAGGGTAATCTTCTCAATCCTATTCACATTTCTCCTAATCATAGAAGAGAGATGGAATAACTTCGTTTTCCTATCTCCTTCTTTTAACCATTTAACCCTTGAATTTTTCTTCCAATAAAATTCCTCCATTTGTAGGATATTCAATCCAAATGAGATATCACTTTCTTATCTTTGGAAATAAAAGGTTATGAAGCACCATCTCTCATTAACTCCTCCTGGACAAATTCCAAATTGGTAATGTACTCATTCTTCTTTTGGAACAAATTTCCAAAAGATAATTTAGTCCACTTCCAAGCTTCAGCTTTCACATGGTTCATTTTTATCCTCAGACAAAACCTCTTGCAACCTTCCACTTTAATCAAATTTCCAAAAGATAATTTAGTCCACTTCCAAGCTTCAGCTTTCACATGGTTCATTTTTATCCTCAGACAAAACCTCTTGCAACCTTCCACTTTAATCCCCCACCAAGATTTAATATTTTCCTTAAAGGAGGGATCAATATTTTCCTATAGAATGATCATTAATATGTAATGACAAATTGATTGGGGCATGATTAGAATGGGAAAATTTTAAAATATCTAAGAAGAAAATATAATTTTCTAATCCCCAAGCCGAACTAATTAGAAACCCATCTAGCCTTTCAAATATTGCATCTAAACCAGTTCTTCTATTATTCCACATGAAGCCACTATATTTCAGTTCAACATCAATCAAGGCCAAACTACTACAGAAATCTCTAAAATCTAGAAAGCTAGGAGGAAGAAATTTCTTCCCTCCTTTCTTTTCTTTCAAATTAAGAATTGCATTAAAATCTCCTTAATTTTTTTTTTGTTATCCTCCTCATTCATAAAATTTCTTAATGCTAACCAACCTTATTTTGTTTATCAACCAAAATAGGCCCATACACATTAACTAGCACAAATATATCATTATATCGTAAATCCAAAAAATATAAGGAAATTAACCACTTACATTTAAAAAATATAAGGAAATTAACCACTTACATTTTGCCATAATATCTCCTTAGATTCTGTTGGGGTTCTAAGATATTTTTAACCCTCCAAAATTTCCTTCTGAATCTACAGAGATTGCCCTACTATTGAACCACAAACTTTTCCTTACCAGTTTAAATTCATCCCTAGACATCTTGGTCTCCTACAACATGAAAATATCTACGGATTCTGATTCTCTTATCAACTTAATCAAGTGACATGTTTCACGGGAGTTTAATCCTATAAAATTCCAACTAATAAGATTCATGGCCCCTGGGTGGAAGGAGATTCCCTACCACTAGAAATAAAAATCCTCTAAGATGCTTTGAATGCCAATGTCTATCTTTAGTTTTGCCTCCAATTGATTTTTAAGCGCATTAGAATGCCTACCAGGTGACTTTGCACAACCCTTATCCAAATTAGGATTGGAGTGAGATGAGGCCAATATTTATGATTTCCTCAACATTGTTGCAATAATATTCTTATTCACAATCCAATTCCTTCCCCCCTTTGAATCAAAATTAAGGACTTCCAAAACATTTTCATTCTCCTTATTTTCTTCAGAAACATTTTTCTTCCATCTTTGATCTCTTGAATTAAGCTTCAGAGAATCCTTATTTTCCCACTACTTGAAGATTTGAAAGCTTACATCAAAGTTTCCAAATCATCCTGCTCCAACAGAACATCTTGGGATTTTTCCTTATCTTAATCAAACATAATCTCCTCATCTATTTTTACCAAGTCTTTCTCCTGAGTCTCCTCCACATCGTTCAACATAGGGAAACCCCCTATATTAATCGAATAATATTCACCGCTATTTGAAACTTCCCTCTTAGGTTTTGCCTCCTTATTTACAATAGAGGCATCACCCACCCCCTATCCCTCCAATTCTACTTAGGGGCCACCTTCTCTAAAGGCTTCAACTCTAGCCTATTTCCTTTTAAAGGGCATTTATTTATTTTTTGACCAATATCCTTGCATTTGAAACATTTAAACGATAAAAATTCATAGTCAATTGGACGAAACCAAACTCCCATAGGAGTATCAATTCTAATAGCCTAAAGCAAGGGCTTGGTTAGATCAATTCTAATACAAATCCTAGCGTAAGATGAGAAATTTATGGCCTTCATACTCTTGCCTATACCAACCATCTCTCATAAGGCCTTAGCTATTGACCTCATGGTATCTTTCCCCCATAATTCTAAAGGTATCTTGTATAATATTACCCAAAAAGGGATCTTCCTAACTAGTCCCTCCTCTATATTGAAGAGTGGGGACCAAGGCATCAGATAGAGGCAAACATTTTTAAAAAACAATAGAAACCCAAAAGAACCTTATCTCTGTCATCTGAATTTCCAAAACATACATGGAAAAACCCTTTAGTTAGGAATCTCAAACCTAGTATCTCACTGCAGCCCAAATTCTTTTCATCCAGTTCCAGAGATCATATTTTGAAGGCCATAAACTAATGAATTTGTAAATAAGCACCATATTCCCCATTCTGTTGCATATTTCTTCTAAGGATGAAGATCCTACTTCGACTAACTTAATCTCCTTCAAAATTTTAAGTTCCAACTCACCTAATAATATTGAAGAAATATTATCCTCATATGACTTACTTTCTTTCGAAAAACTCTCATTCTCCAAGGACACCTTCGAGCCAAGAATTTCCTTCAAAACTTCCTTCTTCAAGAAAAACCACAAACCAACCTTAATTTTTTTGAAATTTTCATTTTCATGGATCTCCCAAGCCCCCCCTCCCGCCTTAGGTTCCCCGCTCTCTTCTGATTCCTCCTAGAGAGATAGAATTATCACTAGAGAATGATTCTCAACTATCTCTTAAAGCTAATGAATTTACCTAGCCCTTAAAACCCTCGCCGTTCAAAACTCTTACCTTGACATGTGACTATCCATTCACAGTTATTTCTTAAGCCTTCATGACATTCTAGGAGCATTTACCTTCCTTTCCTTTTGAAGGATCTCCACCCCTAATAGGATTCTTATGTCTAACTTGCTCCTGCCTTACTTTGCACATTCACATTTTTTTGCCATGCGAGCCCTAAAATATTAAAATATATTGTATATAATCTATGAATGGATACATAGACTTACATCACTATATATAATTTCCTTCAAAATAGTCCAAGAAATTACATGACCAAAAGGGGGTCTTAAGTGGGTTTCATTTTTCTAAAACATTGGAAACCTCAACTTGTATAGCTTATTTGAGATTCCTACATCCAAAATTTAAAGATGAAATAAGAACACAAATTATAGAATTTTATGTCTATTTTATAAAATAATAATTTTATTTTCAAATGGATTTAACATGATTGTAACTTTTGAACTCATATTTTCACATGGGGAAAATAGAAAATGTAAAAAAATTTGAAGGCATGTTCCAAAAAAAGGGGTGAGATTAATTCGAGCACCAACAGGTCCTCTCCCCTCACCCCTTGCATAGTACAACTACCCTAAGTAATAGCTACCCATATAGGGTCCTCATCCTCCATCCATTACGGTGCCTAGAAATCCTCCACAACCAATAACTAAGCAATCTATAACTAAAGTCTTACTTCCTCCCGAGGATAATATAGACAAAACCTCATCACCTTCCATGTCTACACCTAAGGGGTGTTATGCCACCATCTTAGATGACCTCCTTCAACAGTCACTTATTACGTTACCACCTTCCAAGATTTTTGATCATCGAGGATGGAAACCTGCCTAGTATGACTTCAATGCTTTCTATGATTACCATAGAATGTGAGGCCATTCTATAGAAGATTTTAGGGCCTTTCACTTAAAATTTCAAGAAATTGGTAGTCCACTCTTCCTTCCTTCTCAATCAATTTCAATGTTAACATCAACATCGTCGTCATCAAAACCTAAAAAATCCATGCCTAAAACACCTTATCATCAAGTTTATGTCATGCACATCACTACTCATTCACAAAATTATGACAAAGATCCATCTGAGCCTAAGAAAATTAATTTTTTTTTTCATTATACCTCCGCCTCCTGAATTATTTGCTTCGATAAACCTAAGGTATCTATTTCATTAGCTCCCAAAGAGTCTAATCAAATACCATCGCCTAGAGCCAAAATTTGTATACAAGCAACGACACCCCTTTTCACTACAGTAGAAAAGGTTATTATCAAGAAATTAAAATAATCCCCCGTTAGGATGTCACTTTATGAACTAGTTCAAACATCGCCTTCTCACAAACAAGCTATGATAGAATCCCTTCAATCCATAACCATACCCACCAATGATCATGTTACTTTCACAAAATTTATAGGTGCCCTTAAAGCATCCAGAGCTATATCATTCGGACCATCTGAAATTTCATATCTTAGACCAGAGGAGCATGACCTCTCTTCATCACCACTCAGATCAATTACATCTCTATAAAGAGGGTCATGATTTGTAGCGGTGTCACCATTAACATTATATCTTCCCTCACCTTTTACCTACTTAAACTACCCAACACCATTACCGCTCAAACCCCAATTTTACTGAGAGATTTTAATGACACTATTGTACCTACGATATGCACTATTATTCTACCACTTAAAGTCGGCTTCAAAACCCTACCCGAGATCTTCTACATTATAGAAGGAGAGTTTTAATAAAACATGTTATTAGGATGCCCTTGGATACACACCATGCACTACATTCCTTCCACCCTCCATCATTGTCTTGAATATAAACATGAGGGTCGTTGTTTCACTATCCCCACTGATCCAAATCGATTCACTGACTGTTACATGACATACCGTCCAAATGACGTCCTTGTACCTAAATCCACATCTGAATCATCTGATGAAATGTATACTATCACATCTATCCCTTCTTTCAAATTACTAGATGATTCCTCTTTTGGTGAGGATGTAAAATGTCTTATGCTCAGGGAATACCATCTCCTCATGCTCATCTCCATCCCTTCACCCAAAACATATGGTCTCCCTGATAAGAAACCCATGTATGAGAAAAATGTAGGAGATGATATCTCTTACGGTCCTGCTTATCTCAAAACAAACCTCGTCTATGGGGGAATCGATAATCCTTCATCCCATGTCATCAATCCACACCATGCCATGCCATTCACATTAGAATTCAAATCCCTCAATAATGAAAAATTCACTCGTATGTATCTTCACCATTATGTATGGGGAGGTTTTGGCCTCGGCCGCTATGAACAAGGAACCCATGACTTGACCATCCAACGTTCTCTTAAATCCTATGAGAAATATGGTTTAGGTTATAAAAATTCCAACTCCGAAATATTCAAAGTCGCTACATCTGAACTCACTACATCCCTATCTATTCCCAAACTAGAATTGTCATCACCGAAAAACCTTCAAGATCTTATGGACGTAGATGACACTATATCCATCCCACCTAACTTTTTTTAATCAATGTTATATCTTTAAGGATGCTTACTTATCAATCCAGTCATTCCACTAAATCATTACCCCTTGCTTGGTAAGAAATGGTTGAGGAAGATTCACCTACTGTAGATATCCTCGAGTGTCAGGATTATCAAGATATCCTTTCCCATATGGGAGCTAAAGACCACTTTCTTCACAAAATACCTACCATCTAACACACCAAATCTCCTTAACAAATTCACCCTCGACATTAAATTAGGCACCCCTAAGGATCCTCACATAATTAAAGTCACTCAATCTTTAGATCCCCAAGAAACTAGATGATTTCACTTCATTCTTAGAAAACTATTACCAAGCCTCACCTGGTCATATAGTGATATGCTCATAATCGATCCTAACATCATCATACACAACATAGTCACGTATCCTGATGCTAAACTAGTTTTAAAAATTCATAAAATGCATCCCCATATAGATCTCCTTTTTAAGGAGTTGCAACACCTCTTATCTACCAACTTTATCATACCTATTGACTATCCATAATGGGTCTCTAACATCATCCCCATAACTAAAGCTTTAGGAAAGTTACGCATTTGCACACACTTTAGGGATCTCAACCTTTCCTGTCCTAAAGATGATTTCCCTCTTCCAAACATAGATCAGCTCGTTGACCTAACAACTGGCCATGAAATTCTCTCCCTCATGGATGGTTTTTCTAGTTATAATCAAATCATTATTATCACTGATGATCAACACAAAACTTCTTTCATCACCCCTTGGGGAACCTTCTGTTATTGTGTCATGCCATTTTGTCTTAAAATGTAGGAGCTACTTGCCAACACGCCATGAATTAAATTTTTCACAACCTCATCCACAAGAGTGTTGATGACCTTTTAGGAAAGTCCAAATCATGAAAAGACCATCTTGATGTCCTTTAATTAATATTCATTCATCTCATCTAGTATTTTCTTCACCTTAATCCTAGAAAGTGTGTTTATTTTTTCCTCACCAAAAAACTTTTAGGATTTGTCATATCTATTTGAGTCATTGAATTTTATCTAGAAAAGGTTAGAGAAATCATTGAAATGCCTCCACTGTCTAATCTTAAACAACTAAATAGCCTCCAAGGTAAGTTTCAGTCAATTCAACATTTCATATCACAAATTTGTGACCCTTCTCAACTGTTTCACCATTTTATCTGCAGGGATATAAAATTTCATTGGGATTTTGATTATCAGAAAGCCTTTGATGAAATCAAACAATATCTATTATCACCTCCCATGCTTACTCCCCCTCGTGAAGGGGAATAATTTTATCTATACATATCCACTTTGGAACATGCTCTAGGAGTTATGCTTGCACACCATGATAATCAAGGTTGTGAACAGGTCGTACACTATATTAGTTGCATACTCCATGAGTATGAAACATGCTACACCGAAGCTGAAAATTTATGTTGTGCATTGTATTTTTTTACCTCCAAACTTTGACATTACCTCCTCAATCACAAGACATATGTCATTACCAGCTTTAATCCACTTTAAACCATGTACTTAAACCTTACCATAATGATCATATAACTCGATGGCTTATGCTAATGACTGAATTTGACCTCGAAATCATATCTCAAAAATATATTAAAGGTCATGCCATTGTAGATAAACTCGCTGACACACCCCTTCCAGATAACTGACTCCCTCATGAATACTTTCCTGAAGAATCCATCAATAACATCGATGAATCTAAATTTATCCCCATTAAAATGAATCTCTTCTTCGATGGTTCTAAATGCCAAGAAAGAGGAGGAGTCGGTGTCATTATCATTCTACCTGAAACATTCCACTTTCGTTATCATTCAAACTTTACTTTGAATGTACTAATAACATGGCATAATATGAATCCTTAATCAATCGGTTTAAGTATGGCAATCGATGAATCAAATTTCATGGTATATGAGATTTAGATGTTCATCATTAATCTAGATTGGGTTACAGATGTGATGATACAATGTTAAATTGTTTATTCATATTATGTGCGAAGAAGAATATTCTTTATGGGATGAAGAAGTTTAGGAATAAATCTTGGTATCAAGGTCCCTTGGCTAGGTTGAGATCCCTCTTGAATAATAAGTGAAAGAATCCTATAAACTTCTACAGATGGATTAAGAAATCCCTCCCAATGGTTTCTTTTAATTCTAAAGTGATTTTTTATGAATGAAGATACAAAATGTAGAAATGTTCACTTTGAAGATCACCAAATAAGACACATTTTGCAAGAAATGTTTTATACAACAAAAGGTACCAAAGATCTAATAAACATGATTCTTTCAACCTCTAGGATTCAATACTATGGCCATGAATGGATAAGCATTAGGATTTGTATTTGGCTTCAACCCATCAAAATACGTGGACGTAAATTGAACTGGGAAGTCTAAATTCAAAGTATTTCTCAATTTAATGGATAAGGGTTTTGCTCATATGCTACCTGAATTATGCTCAAATAGCAGTTCTTTATCCTTTACTGGGATCCAACAGTGCCCCAATTGCAAATAAAAACTGTCCTTAGAAAGAGATGCTTTAAATGATTCAATCAATTGATTGATGTTATCCATGGTCGGGTTAAGAATTAAGTCATTCTGAACTGGATTCATCAAAGATTCTTTAAGAAAGAAAATTTTTTAAGTTAGGTTTGAGTACCAAGTTGCAAATGTAACATCCTTTTACTTAAGAAGATGTGTAATGTATCTAAATCATCTGGCAGCTATGAAATAAACCTTCTACATTTTTTCCCTCTTTGAGGGTTATTGAGAAGCATATGGCCTTTTCTTGAACTCAGTCAATAGGATTGGTATGATAGGATATCATCAAGTTAGTGCCATTTCATGAGGTCAAGTAGGTAACCTTCTAGATTCGGGGACCAAAGTATAATTCAATAAAAGATCATTTTAGAAGTCCCCCAGAAGTGGATCGAGATAAGATAGTTTTTGATTTTCTAGGTTTGTTAATCCAATTCCACTGGTGATCAAGTTATAAGGATTCCCTCATGCAAGAGTGGTCAAGATCTAATTTTATTGGAAGGATTGCTTGTAAATGTATTCATGAAGATTGTAAGATGAATGTCGCTATTCATAGGTGTGTCATCATCCTAGTAACTGAATATGGATAGGTAAAGGTTACTGTCTAACGTATTAATATTATATAACTTCTCATGCACATGGACTTGTGGGGTGTGATCTTGGCACAACTAGTGATCTGATTGATCCTGCAAGTTAGAGCTAGTTGTTGATCCAGATTTGTTCCAAGCGTGACAAAAATTCAACTTGAGCTAGGAGGTTGACTACATACATGTTAAGACTCAACAAATTTATAAGAGGGTCTTTGGATATAATCCTTCTCACCAACGTCTCCTCTAACCTCTCATGGTCACATTGATAATATCAATTCCAATGTAGGTGCAAGTGTTATTTCAATTGTCTGTATAGGGGATAATGGAAGAGTCTGGAATTAAATCTGTATGAACTATCCTTATTTAGACATGACAAGGATGCATTTTAGATAGTACATGTTGAGATATTTTAAAGGGGATGAAGTGATTTTCTCTGATCTATCTACGGTTGGTATCATAAATGTTATTGATAAAAAACACTAGGGGAAATTCACCAAGGTACGATTAAAGAAATATGGATAAATATTGCAAAATACCAGTTGTTGACATATAATTGACAATTGTAATTAAGAAAGGTCCTCATATCAATGGCACCGTGTAAAATGATGGGTCTTGGCAGGGTAAATGGGAAGTTCATATCCATGGCAAAACTTAGAAAAAGATGAAATAATTCAAACATGAGGGACATTTAGAAAAATGAAGCTATAGTGACAGAATGAGAATGGATTGTTGGATCATAGTAAATTGATTGTAGGTATTTATTATAATGTTCATATGTCACTCTAGACTATTGGTTTTTGCAGAAATTTGAGGAGATACTTAGGTTCAAGTTCTTTTAATATACCTTTAAGTCTAAAACATGCTATAAACACTTTAGTCTTGTACTAATTTATTGCATATAATCTTTGGAATTGAATTTTACATAGAAATATGATCCAAGGTTTGCATACCATCTTGAATTATTTTTGAAAATTTATCTTTCTATGAAATTTGAAAGCTAAATTTAACACATGTTGTATAAAGGTCCTACATGTTGATCAATGAATACGTCACTTGACAAATTGTTCCACAAGGTTGAATGAGTTAACCTACTGGTGTGTCTGGTGACAAGTCATGATAGAATTCAATAATGAAGACATCAAAAGTATTTACAAATTACCACTTGACAGATTTACGATGGATTGGTTAGAAAATAAATCTGCACCAGAATTAGTGGAAATAATTGGATTATGCTTCTTGAAGGAATGGGCCCTCTAAAATCTGATTTTAGGACAATAAGAGATAAAATATGCAGAATAATCCCTTACAGAATCGCAACAGTAGAAACTAATATGCAGAAAATATTACAGATCTCAAATAAAAGTGCAGAATAAATAACACAACACAGAGAGACAATATTTAATGTGGTTCACCCAATATGGGCTACGAATCACTTGCTCAGATTTTATTACAAGCCTCCACTCTCTCAATACAATACCCAGATCTGTTTGGAGCTATGCTCAACAAACTCTACAGAATTCACACTATGAATTCAAACACATTGCAATACATTTGCTTGTCTATCTATCATATGCAAAAAGACCATATAAATAGACAACTGCTTAAGTAGTTTTACAAAACCGTGGGTATAAAACCATGGGCAAAAAACAAAACCATCCCATAAACCTATGGGTAGCTGAAGAGGTGTGTTGCTACAAAACAATGGGTACCGAAAAAACCATGGGCCCAAAAACAGCCCATAATGGTTACCCATTACCCATGGGTTAATAAACCACCCATGAAAATTTTCTTTGGGAGCTTCACCCCTAAACCCCCCTAACCCACTCACCGGTGAGTGGGACTTGCCGTAAAAATACCTGAGTGTAACACATAGAAGGTGTACAACACTCTACACATGAAAATAGGCTCCACAAACATAACAATGATCCCACTTGAGACTTTTTCCATATGAGAAAGCTACTTCAACCCTTCACTGTCAGTCTGAAGACCAACCGGAAGCTGAACATAGTCTTTATTTTCTCCCCTATGACCACCTTGGTCATCATGTCTGTAGGATTCTAACTGGTATGAATATTCTCCAACTTCAATTTATCTTCCTCAAAATTGGTCTTGATGAAATGATACCTTGAACTGTATATGCTTTTTCCTAGAGTGGAAAGCATAGTTCTTAGCTAGGTTGTATAACACTCTGACTATCACTATACAGCTTGGTCCATTCCTACTAATTATGCCCCAAATCCTCAAAAAAATGATATAACTAAATAATCTCATTTTTCCTCTGTAACAAGATAATTTTAGGGTTACTCATCCTCATGGTTGTACAAAGTTTAAATCTTGTGTAGTCATGAAATATAGCTCAGTCTAGTTGTCCCACCTATAGTGTAAATATAACTTGTCGTGCTCCTCCTATTGTCTACATCTCCCTCCATATCTGAATCTACATAACCATGTAAATGGTGTCTAATCAACTGTAGCACAAAATTGTCCCCATGGTCCCTCTCAAGTACCGAAGGATCCAATTTACTACCTATCAATGGTCTTTACCTGGATCACTCATAAATCTACTCATGCTACTCCCACTACATGGGAAATATTAGGCCTATTGCACACTATGGCATACATCAAAGATTCCAACTTTGATGAGTAAGGTACCTTAGACAAATGGTTTCTGATTCCTGCTCTGTCATGGGATACAACTCCTTTGATAACTTGAAATGGCCTGGCCAAAGGAGTGAACCAACTGGTTTATCATCCTACATATTAAACCACTCCAAGACCTTCTTAATGTACTCTTAGGATATGAGATAAAGTTAACTTTCATTCCTTCCTATCCCGAGATATCCTCATACCAAGGATTTTTTAGGCTGCCCTCAAATCCTTCATATCAAAGGAGTCACTTAGTATGTTTCTTGAGTACTTTTATTTCCTACAGTTTTTACTTGCAACCAACATGGGTCATCTAACATGTAACAAACACAGGATAATATAACGTCCATCCTTAAATTTTTTATATATTATGCAATGGTCAGAATGACATCTACATATAACCTTGCTCCATCATGAAGCTATCAAATTTTTATACCATTTACGTGGAGCTTGTTTCAAGCCATACAATATCTTCTTCAGTTTTCCACACCATCTCCTCTTTACCTTTGACCTCATAGCCCTCTGGTTATGCATATATAGATCCTCCTCCAAATCACCATGGATAAATGTAGTATTTACATCAAATGTACGGATCTAAGTGTAAGTATTCTGCTACCAATATTCCAAGAATAGTTCTAATAGAATTCATATTTTTACTACAGGAGAAAATATCTCATCAAAATCTATACCATTGTTTAGGATGCACACTAAAGATGTGTACACCAAGCTACTACATTGTGTTGTATATGCCAATGGTTGGTAGACATAACTTCTTTATGATGTTGAATGCCCTTAAGGATCATATGACGAGCCTGGAAATATGCCATGCAAAGTTGTATCTGCATCTGAAGCCACAAGATTACATCTTTAGTACTATCAGTAGGTTAAATACAAGGTTCCAACCTGAATCTTACCTCTTGCCACCACAAAGAGCACCCTTGGTAAGCCTTCCAAGAGTTGCTGTAAATATCATAGTACAACCATCAATTAGGCCCAACTTGCCCTGCTGAATATCAAATTTCTCCTTAATGTAGGCACATGTCTGACATCCTTCAATAGCCATGTATTCCCATTCTGCATCTTAACCTATACAGAACCTTTTCCAACTATGTTGCAAGGCTCATCATCACCAAGAAAAACATGCCCAAAATCCCCTTGAACATAATCAACAAAATAATGCCTATGTGGAGTAGCATGAAAAGAAGCCCCTGAATCTAAAACCCAAGATTCAGTAATATTATGCAAAGAAAGAATCAAAGCATCCTGACATACATTACCCGATTGCCACATTTTCCTCCTTGGTTTTCTTCCTGTTGTTTCTTCTTCATCTGAAGCTCCCAACAATCCTTCTTTGCATGTCCCGAACTAATTTCCACAATTCCAGCATACAATGATTGATTTCTTGGATTTTGACCTTTCCCAGATCTTTTGATTTTCCATTGGTTTCCTCTATTCTTTTATCTCCCTCTAGTTTCCACTGTCAAAGCATTCCCTGAAGTAGAAGATTCCCTTGGAGCTTTTTCTTCACATTTCCTCACTTAGAATCACCCCTACAACATTACCTCAAACTTCAACTTTGAGTTATCTGGAACCGAGTTGCTTACCACATATTACTAGGCTAATTCATTTACTCTCAGGTAAAGAGAACAGAATTAATAAAGCCCTAACTTCTTCATCAAATTCTATTGTAACCGAAGCTAGCATATTTAAAACCATATTGAAATCATTTAAATGATCTGCTACTGAACTATTCTCAGACATCTTCATATTAAACAACTTTTTCATTAAAAATATCTTGTTAGATAAGAGGGTTTTTCATACAACTTCCCTAATGCATCCATTAGATCTTTTGTAGTCTTTTCCTTTGAAACATTAAATAATACCGAATCTATTTAAGACATAGTTGGATCAGATTTCCAAGTGCCTTTGGATCCAACAAATCCCATTCTCCATCTGTCATACCTCAAGGGTTTATTCACCTTCTCATACATCGGAATATAAATATCCTTTTGATAAAGGTAATCTTTCATTTGCATATTCCAAAGACTGAAATTATGCCCGTTGAATTTATCAACCCTTGATCTTCCATCATCTGCCATAGCTCCCACTCAAGCTAAAACTTTCCCTGCGATTCAACACTTCAGCAAACCAAACCAGGTTCTGATACCAATTTTTAGGAAATAAGGGATAAAATATGCGGAATAATCCCTCACAGAATTGCAATAGTAGAAACTAATATGCAGAAAATATTACAGATCTCAAATAAAAGTGCAGAATAAACTAACACAACACAGAGAGACAATATTTAACGTGGTTCACCCAATTTGGGCTACTGTCCACCAAGAATCACTTGCTCAGATTTTATTACAAGCCTTCACTCTCTCAATACAATACCCATATCCGTTTGGAGCTATGCTCAACAAACTCTACAGAATTCATCACCCGAATTCAAAACACATCTGCAATACATTTGCTTATACCTCTATCATATGCATAAGACCATATAAATAGACAACTGCTTAAGCAGTTTGATACAAAACCATGGGTATCATTAAAACCAATGGGATAGAAATCAAAACCGTCCCATAAACCTCATGGTTTTAGCAAAAGACCGGCTCTAATTTACAATTCAAACCAAAAAATCCATGGGCCCAAAAACATCCCATAACGGTTACCCATTACCCATGGGTTTACATTCTAATGAGTTATTTGCTTCATGAGGCTTCGCCCCTAATTGAGGAACCCCCCTGATCCGCTCAGGTGAGTGAGCGGGACCGCCGTAAAAATACCCGAGTGTAACACATAGAAGGTGTACCACACTCTAACATGAAAATAGGCTCCACATAACATAACAATAAGCTCCAACTTGAACCAGGAGTTGAAAAAGGATGACATTATCTACAAAATGAAATAGCTAGAACTTATCACTGAAATGTTCAATCTTACAAACTTCTGTATATACCTATCATAGGCATAATCTAGTGATATTTCTAGTCTGTCTACAAGTACGTGATATATAGTGTTCATCAGCTGAAGATACAATGAGAAAATCACAAATGCTTAATAGTTTTCCATCTATCCATAGGTTCTAATGAAATTTTTAATAGATGCTTCCTAGAAGTATCATGTGTAAATGATGTAGCTGCGCTAGCACATGCAACTCAGCCTGAGTCCTGCAGCACGTCATTTCCAAAGCACGCAGAAGCAACTATGTCCCTCTTTAGAGTCTAATCCTTATATAGAATGTTAGCATGATGGTGCATATGTATATTCACTGGATGTCTGTAACCAATAATAAATACATTCACAGTGGATAACCAGAACTTCTGGAGAAGTTCTAGATTACCAAAGGGAACTATTATGGAACTAACTGGGAAAGTTTCAAAGCTATAGCGCAAGATTTACCATATAATAATCAGATTCAGTCATGTTCCAATACTCAGTTTGAAGGTTCTAGAACTAAGATATAGAGTCCATTTGGTATGTGATGGAGTTCACATGTACTAAGCACTGGAAGTTCTATACACTAGTAAAAGTATCTTTATTGAAGTCAATGCGTGCTACAAAACTAGTGTTGGTAACTCTACAATACTTTGAATCTCTGTTAATGAATGTGACATGTTTTATCAACACACACTACATTTCGACACACTTTGTTAGGACATTACACAGTTTTTACACATTACACATACATCACAAAATTGGGGTGGATCCTTTCATCCTTCAACTTACCCATAGCATAAATCTTAAAATAGGTCACATGCTAATAATAGCCATGCAATCTTGCTACAAAAGGATGCAGTAACATGTAAGATGCATCTATTGCACAATGATGAGGCATACCTATGGCCTTATCATTCATGAAGTATAAATCCTATTATTGGATCCTAAACTATGCATATGAGCTACAGCTGTTGCTCATTCTCATAAGATACCATTATCTGGACCAAGAAGATCGTTCAGGTCATTCATGTGTGCTCAGCACTACTAACTCCAAAAAGGATCCTTAAGAAACATAATTAGTTAAGTCACTGATGAAGAAGAATGGCTTCAAAGCCATATTGATAAGCTACCACGTGCTGAAAGTCTAGAATGCCCTCACATTCTGCGCACACAACACTTAACGAGCATTTTTTCCATCCAACAACTATACTAAAGGAATTTGTATGAGATTTTTCCTAGGGAGGAATATCCTGCACATGACTTGAACATTCGTACCATTGGGAATAAATATCAATCGATAGCTATAAAGTTATAACATATAGCATGCCACTGAAATATATAAAAATATCCTAGAATGCCTTCAGGTGAACATGAGAATGGATGCATTTAAGATAGATCACGAAAGATCTTCATTGTGCGATATCCACACCGTTTGAATATCCTTTGAATAGAATAAGATTTGAAGAGACTGATTATTTTATAAAATAAGAAAATATATAATTGATAAGACAATGGTGATAGATTAATTCATTACATACAGTCATCGAATAATATATAAATATTTAATAAAATATAGGAGGAGATGATGACAATAAAAAGACCGTTTTCAGAGCATAATCGACTCTAATAAACCTATCGGCCAATAATTTTTTTTAATGAATTTTATAGGTAATCCATCATGTTGTTTAGATTTTGTTATGGACATGGTTAGAAGATCCATAATCAAATGGAGGAAGACATATGCGACCCTTAACCTAACTATTGTATAAGACCTAGTCATTAAATGCCCATACTATGAGGAATTCATTGCTGAAATTATTATTGGATGACTATCCGAATACATTCATATTGACTTGAGCACCTTGTACACGATGAAAGCTAATAGTCACCTATTTTCTTGGTAGAAGCTTATTGAAATTGAGATTAATAGATAGAATCAATGAATTTTAGGCATGTTCCATTTGGCTTGAGTCACAACCAATGAGGATAATAATATATTCAATAAAGGAATATCCTTGCTACATAATGGATGATCCAATGCTCTCTAAAGACTCCACCAATGATGAAGAAGACAACCAATTCAAATTCCAGCATAGGAGCATTATATCTTTTCATATATTCATACTTGTTATTTCCCGGTGAAGTTATGGAGTTTTCTTAAAGATAGTTTAATAATACGAATCAATCAATGTATGAATGCATAATATGATTGTACAACACCGTACCCTGCTAGGTGGTCCAGAGGTTGCCCCAAATTTGGCTAACCTTTACCACACATAAAATGGAGTGTCATAGTGGATAATGCATACCTTGAAGTGGTTGCATCACAATAGTGCAGATAGCTATGTGTTACAGCCGCTAAGTGTTTGAAAGGTGGTATGTGTTGTCTATCACAGTTTGCCTTTGATGTGTATGTTTTTTGGGGAGGTTTGGTTTATACAAGAATAATCTGAGAGTATTCTTGATGTTTAGTCTCATAGTGGTGTTTTTATGAGATTACGTTTTAATGCTTTTTTCACCACTGGGTGTCGAAAAATACTTGAGATGGGCTACTTATGGCCCATGTTAGTAACATGATGCGGTAGAGTTTATGAAAAACTCTCCTTTGTAAATTCCAAGAGTTGTCCCATCGATGATTACCACATATCGACACAAGCTTTGCAATCCTCATTTTACCATACCCAGAGCAATAATATTAAAATGTGGGGTCTAGATTTCATTAGAGTAAATGTGTCTTTAGCCCTCGTGTACAGACCAACATAACTTCATGAATCCTGAGTGAATCCACAATAATACTTAACTAAGTGGGTAGAGGCCATGCCTTCAGTTAATTTACCATTTATGGAATAATGTAATTAATAAGTCTCTATTTCGCCACATGCTTCATAACTACTCCAAAAATGAGGATTTTTCATCAAATCATGCTCAATTGCTAACAACTGGAATCAACATGCGGAGTTCTCTCTATTATCCACAAAAAAATTTTATGCAAAAGTTGAATGCATACATCTCTAAAATTCATAAAGTCCATTATCCTTAATTTAGTTTTCAAGGAGACTTAGTAGACTAATGGAAATATTAATAAAAACTTACATTACATTTTAGAAAGTCTATCGAACATCGAGGTTGTAATAGTTTCCAACTAGGCAACCCCCTTATCTTTGGTAATAACTGTACCCTCCTATAGAGTGTGCTCGAAAATCAGTGCAAACGGCACATCTGCTTATGGTCCCCCTTTTGTAAAATTTCTCCCACAAACTTTGTTGATCAATATTATGTCTCCAGAAGAGGTACATTAAATGAGCCCATTTTTACAATACAAGTTTATAGTTTCCTGGACAAATAGTCAGTACTTTCAAGAATTTCAACCATGCGACACTGGAGTGTTCAATTGTATGGTTAATGACTTAGATAAGATTTTACTTCATGTCATGGTGAAAGGGATTTACAAATTTCATCCACTAGAACTGCCACGGGTCCTGCATGCCAATCAAACACTAGAAAAGCTTACATGGTCAAGGTATGTTCCAGAGTGCTTCATTAGTTCCAAACTTCAGGCCTTGAGAGAAAATCTTATAATATTTCCCATTTTGTGGCATATTTTGCATACCATGGCATTCCATGACATGACAATCTCTTTGCAAGCGATTTTGTCAAACAGCTCATGTGCCTTAGCGTATAGCTTCCACATTTTGCATACATGTTTATCAGGGAATTCACAACTATAACATGTGGGAAAATTTCCGCTTTCAATTATGCTATGATGGATGTCCATACCCTATGTGTAGAATTGCTCCCATTTTTCCAAAGGCTGGCCCAGGATGCTGACAAAGGTTGTGGAGTTTGGTTTTCATGAGGAGGGGGTGTGGCCAATCACATTTTCTTAAAAGTTTCCAATTTTTTTTCCTGAAAAGTTTAAATGGAAAAAGGTGCCTCCAAATCCCATCTCCAATGGTTTTTCTCCATGTGGAGCGCTCAGATTAAAGGATAAAGGAAGTTCAACGGTAACCGTGCATTTTTTAGTTTGGCCACCATTTGAGCTCTAAGAAGCTTGGAGATGTGATTTTTGCATCAATTTTCACCAAATTTTTGGCGAATTCATGTCGTTTTTGCCTTCAAGGATTAATGGAATCAATTTGAAAATTCAATTTGCAGATATGAGGTACTTTTGAAATGAAACTTTGTTTGGGCTTGAGCAGAAACGTGAAATATTAGATCCAAAAGTTGCAGAGTCAAATTTTGGAGGGATAAGGATGAAATAATTGAAGGAAGGGGTCTGCATGCTTTGAAGATGAAAAACGTGCCTCCACAATAGATAATGATGTGAATTTTGCAATGATTCATCTCTTTTTGAGACAGCTGACAACTTTTTGGATGTGTTCTGTTAAACGTCCCTGTCTGCAAATCATGAGGAATTTTTGTAGCAAATTTGATCATTTAGCATATTCTTTTCTTGGGAAAGAAGGATCAATTGTAATGGAATGTATATATTGCATGAGTTTTTCATGTAAAGGGTCGAAGAAACTTATAATTTCAAGGGAAAATCTGGGAAAAAGCCCATTCTCTGAGAAACCACCTGAGAACCATTTCTAATTCCTTTTTGCATCATATTTGTATCATGTTGAGTTGGTTTCAGTTGTAAAGCCATCAATAAGCTCTGAGATTGTTCTTGAAACATTCCCCTATTGATAAATTTTATCATTTCTAGATTATTTGTGTGTTGTCTCTTGGCAAAATTTGCATACACTTACATTTCAGAATGTTTTCAATGTGTTTCTTGCTCCTATTGCAATCTAGTGTTTGGAGTTTCTTTTGATCATGCAGATCTAATTCTAGTAACAACTTAGTGGTATTTGCAATTCCAGAATCATAAGAGCTTTCATCTGATGAAGGGATAAACAAATTTAAATTCCCTCTACTTTCCTTGATATAGATTTGATTGTAAACCTTTGGGGGTACATTAGGTATGATAAAATAGAAATTTTTGGATACTTTGTTGGTTTATCTGCTTCAAGATTTTGTGGTAGGTTGTCAAATATTTTGTGGAAGAGTGCAAATCTGGGCCTCCATTTGGTGCACATATCCTGGTTGAAGGAGTACCTTAACCTCTTTGAAGCATTCTGTTGTTTAGGTCTTACAAGTTTTTTGCAAAGGTCCTCAAAGAATTTGGAAAATTCTAGTTAATCTTGTTTAATATCTCCCATGCAAATTTCATTCAAACAAACTAATCCTACCCATACTACCCCCACTTTGCCCTATGTATCAACAAAATAATCTAATCCATTTACAAAAATGCACAATGCAATTAGGATCACACCATGTCTCTAGTAGCCTTAGCCTTGTCTTGAAAGCATTTCCATCATTTAGTAGTGACAACTCTATTGAGTTTGAATAATGGGAAATTGATCATGTTTTCTTAAGGCCATCTCCATATAATCTGCACATTACAAGGATATTTTCACCTCCTTCACAATACAAAGGCTACAATATAGGTTCTCTTACCTTGTTTGATAGGCACAACCTAAAATAGTGAGGATTAGATCAAATCCTTTCAAGGTGCTACCCACTTCTTTAAAGCCTGAGTGATAACAAGTTAGATAAATTTCTTCCCCAACTACAAAATGACATATAAATCATTTATCTACCTCTGAGTGTTTTGTAAAATCCATGATGCTGCTCAAGTTGTGAAGGAGATTAAATTTGGGTACCAAAACCCTTCTGGCGCCATTTCTAGGGACATTCTTAGTTCAAACTTATCCATGTGCATACATATTTGAAATATTTGAATGCATATCAAACCCTGACAATGTCTCTTGCAAGTTCTATCTACAAATATATTGTTAAAGCATCATTCTTTACTCAGATTTGCAAGGTGTATGCAAAGGTTTCAAACTCCATCTGTAATTTTATCAGTTTCCAGAAGTAGTTGCACTTCATTTGCATTTTTGGTTGATAGATTTAAGAAAAGGAAGGTCTGATCTATAAAGTTTGGTAATATTTTTAGTGCTGATAGGTATTGACAAAGTATTTTAGTGCATTTGCACAACTAGGGTTAAAGTCCTTAGTGGTGACTCCATATTGTTTTGATCTTGATAAATACCAGTGTCTTAGCTTTCTGTCATTTGTTTTTTTAGTGTTGCTAATCTCTGTAAAAATGGAAGGAAGAAGATCTCTCTTCATTAGAGACTTTGCTAAGAAGTTGTTTTCATATTCAAGGAACTCAAAGTTAGAAGGGAGAAGAGTTTGGAAGGTGGTCGGAGAGCAGAGCTCAAGGAAGGAGGTTCCCTTGGTTGAACTTGAGATTGATCAGCCTGTCATTGAGGACTGCAGTTCTTCTTCATATAGGTCTGAATCAGATAATCCTCTTGAAAATTTTGCATTCTCCATCTAGAGAGGGACCTTCATTTGTCTTTGAAAATCTTGCTCCTCATTTTTCCCCTATTTTTTCCAATCTACTAGAGTTTATCAAGAAGCTGATCTTATAGGGGATATCCATTTTTAAGATTACATTTCTATTCCCTAGAGGCCTCTCACTCCTCATCATTTTGTTTCTCCTCCAAGACCACCACCTCAAAACAATATGGCCCAGCCTAGACCTCCATTTTTTGTTAACACCTTTGTTCCTATAGACTTTAGAGGAATGGATGGTTATCCAAATGTTGTCCCTCAAGATTTCAGAAATAGATTGCCAAAATTCCAAGGTAACAATGTTATAACTGGCGATCAGCATCTTAAACTTTTTTTTAACATGGAGGATTTTGAAATAGAGTTTTAAGATGTGTATGTCAAATTGTTCATTCATACACTATAAGAGGATGCAAGAGATTGGTACAAGGCTCTTCCTAATAATTCTATTGATTCTTAGACTGAGATGAACAATGCATTTAGGTTGCAATATGGTGATACGACTAATCCAAGATTTCTCTTGTCTAAATTTGAAAATATCAAGAAGAACCCCAATGAATCAGTTCATGACTTCAACACAAGATTTAACAATACATTGAGAATACTTCCTGTTAATTTGAGGCCATGTGATGAGTCATACTTGATCAAATATGCAGAGATGCATTTGAAACGAAAGCAACCTACTACTTAAGAGACAAAAACCCTACTAATTTGAGGCATGCCTTCACCATGGCACTGCAGATTGAAAATAACATTAAGGCCATTGGGAAACCTCCCAAGAGAGATGGAGTTAAATTGGTAAACCCTGGGAAGACTCAAGTAAGAAAGAGTGTATGCTTGGAGGAAGTGGTGAAAACTTTGGCAGGGGCTGTCAAAGAGATTTCCTACAAGTTGGAAAGAGCTGAGAAGGGAATTGGACAAATTTCACAAGGTCAGCCTAGGTAGCAAACACAAGATAGATTCGGCAATCGCCATAGGAATGAGCAGAGATTTTATGACAAAGGTAAAGGGCCTCTTGGGTTTGGAAATAGGTAATCTTAGGCCAAGGAAAGTAAGGTAGTGCCTGATCCGTTAAATGCTAGAGTGGCTGTCGTTGATGATGCAAATCAGATTGATTGGTGTGACAGATGTTATTACCCCATCCTCCATGTGGAATAGATCAGCAGATTGAAGAGGAAGTTGAAGCTGAAATTGATGATGATGCCTACATGATGGAGATCCCTACAAGTTCACCAAGGGTAGAAACTTCAATGGTTGTCATAAGTGCTAGGATTGCTGCTATTTTTTGGGATTGTACCCAACGGGTACATCTTCTTCCTCCTCATGTTTTAGAAATTGATAATTATTTTGGATACTTGAAGGCATTGATGATTGAGAAGTATGATGGAGGGGTTCCTTCAGAGGAGGATAGGGAGCTGCTTATGAATTTTGTAGTTTCCCAAGACAAGGAGCACAATACCAGAATTAAAGCTTCTAAGGGGCAACAAGCCAAGTCAAATTTTCCATTGCTTACTAAAGAAAATCCAAAGAAAAAGACATTTGGTAAAGGCCTTATTCCCCCAAGAAAAACTTGTGATCCTCCCCATGCCCAAACTAAAAAGACTTCCATACCATCTGATGAATTTTACAATATTTCCCCTAGTGCTACTTTAACCAAGAATGCTCCATATGATATTTCCCAAGTCTTGAGTCAGATCAAGATTCTTGTCCCAATTGTTGAGTTGCTTAGGATTCTTGAGCACAAGAAGAGGGATTTTGAATATTTAGGATTCAGAGAGGAAGAGAGTACCCAAGGTAGAGTTGGAAACAAGGTTGGGATTCCTATTGCCATTGCAGAATTGGAACAACCACAAGTGTTGGAAGAGTTGGGGGAACACCTGAGGTTTACTTAGGAACTTCTTTCATTAAATCTCAGCTGAACATGGATCCATTTTTCACTACCTTGGTATCAAAGACAAGCTGTTACATAACTGTATGTTTGACTTCGGGGCATCATGCAATGTCATGCCTTTGGAGGTCATGAATGAATTTGGAATCAAAGTGACAACATCATATGGAAAGTGTACTGCCATGGATTCCAAGGAAGTGCTAGTTGTTGGGTGTGTCAAAGATCTGGTGGTGTAACTTGCATCTTATCCTGGGAGGAATTTAAAATTGGATGTTATGATTGTTGATTGCCCTACCAAATGGGGTATGTTATTATTGAGGAAATAGGATACAAGTGTTGGTGGGAGTGTCCAAATGGACATGTCTTATGCCACTATCCCCATTGAAAGAAACTTAGTAAAGTTATATGGAGAGAAAAAGATGTTGTGTACCTTATTGAAGACCCAAAACAATTCATCTTATGAATTTTTCCAGGTAGATGCTAGTACTAATCACTTTGTGAGCTTTGTGGATTTCAGGGAGTATTAAGTTGTTGAAAAAATATCTCCTAAGTATGTTGTTTTTTTCTGGAAATTTGGTCCTTGATTCAACCTTGAAAAATGTTAAAAGGTTTGACCTGAACACAATGGAGGAGCTTCAAAGAAACTGGATGGTTTATAAATTAAACAAAGAAGAAAAAGAGGTATATTTCTAGTTGCTAAAAACATATCAGAACCTCTTGGCATGGTCATATCCAACATGGAGGACATTTGGGGTTCCCCTTGATTTGTTTTCTTTGAATCAAGGTTTGCTTACCAACTTGTATAGTGTATAGTGTTTGGCTTTTGCTCTATTTTTGGTATTTTTTTCGGTTCGTGGCTTGCCTTAGTGTGTAGCAACCATTTTTGTCGGTTTCTCAGCTGGTTATTTGGTGGCTTTGGCTCATGACTCCATTTTCCCAATGGATTATTTTGGCACTTGGTCTACTTTTGTTCTTGTGGCACTCGCTGGGAGAGCCCATCCCCGAGTAGGAGCCAATGTTGGTGCCCATTTTTATCCTCTACCATTTTGTCATGTTTCCCCTTTGCTCTTTCTACTCTGAAAATTTTTTTCCTCATGAAATTTATGATGTGAAGTTGTAGCTCCATTCTTATGCATTGGATTGTTTGTAAACTCATTACCTTGCCCTAATTTTTCCCGTTCAAATGCCTTTGTCATTTTTTTCCCATCTTTTCCCAGCCTTTGGAGCTCGAAATTATTCATTTTATACATATTTGCTCACTCAAAATATCCCTTGCCATGGTCGTAAATTGCCTAAAAATACTTTCCATTTGTCTTTTGATCTAAAAATTCTTCACCCACCGAAGAAGAAAAAATCAATTTTGGGGGTCGCTGACAATTTTTGCATTTTTTTATAGTCATACGGGCATCCTTTTCCCATAAAATTCTAGCTCATATACTTTTGCTTACGTGGCCATTTTTAATTGGACAAGGATTGACGGGTCATTTCTAAAAAACTTAACGTTTTTGTGTTTTGGAAAAATGCGCAAGTTGCCCCTGCATCTCCGTAGGCCCCAAAGGAGGACGTGTGTGTGACAGTTATAAAAGTCAAAAATAATGGAGCGGTGGATCTATGGAGGCACAGTAGAAAAATTTCCTTTGGTGAAAAAGAGTTAAATTATGAAATGAGCCCACAGGCCCGCAGCGAATCATAGGTGGACATGTGTCACATTTGCATCAAAGGCGGGAATGGAGGCTGGAGGAAGACTTAGAAAAAAAAATTTATTTTTGGTGAAAGGGAGCAAAAAGTTGTGAAAAGGGCCGTGGGTCCGCCATGCCAATCAGGAGTGGACACATGGTAGGATCATAGCTAGAGGCAGAACTTCTAGGCTCGGGGGAAAATTGAGAATTTTTCCCATTTTTGGCATAAAGGCATAAAATTAAAAGGAGGAATGCAAGCCTACAACGACGAATCAGCAATCACCACATGTTAGGGATAGAATCAGAGGTGCGGGTCCATGGGGATAATTTTGAATTTTTTTATTTTTTCCAAAAAAGGTGGAAATGTGTAGAATCGGTCTGTGATTCCAATGGGGCCCACTTTGGGACACGTGTCAGGCCCATTTTCATGAGGCGGAGGTGTGGGGAAAAATATCAGAATTTTCCAATTTTTTCCTAAAAAGTTTAAATGGAAAAAGGTGCCTCCAAATCCCATCTCCAATGGTTTTTCTCCACGTGGAGGGCTCAGATTAAAGGATAAAGGAAGATCAACGGTAACTATGCATTTTTTAGTTTGGCCACCATTTGAGCTCTAGGAAGCTTGGAGATGTGATTTTTGCATCAATTTTCACCAAATTTTTGACAAATTCATGTCGTATTTTCCTTCAAGGATCAATGGAATGAATTTGAAATTTTAATTTGCAAATTGAGGTACTTTTGAAATGAAACTTTGTTCGGGCTCGAGTAGGCTCGGAAGTAGAAACGTTAAATATCATATCCAAAAGTTACATAGTAAAATTTTGGAGGGATAAGGATGAAATAATTAAAGGAAGGGGGTCTACATGCTTTAAAAAGATGAAAAATGTGCCTCCACAATGGACAATGATGTAAATTTTTCAATGATTCATCTCTTTTTGAGACAACTGGCAACTTTTTAGACATGTTCTGTTAAACGTCCCTATCTGCGAATCATGAGAAATTTTTGTAGCAAATTTGATCCTTTGGCAAAAAGGATCAATTGTAATGGAATGTATATATTACAGGATTTTTTCATGCAAAGGGTCGAAGAAACTTATAATTTCACGGGCAAATTTGAGAAAAATCTCATTCTCTGAGAAACCACCTGAGAACCATTTCTAATTCCTTTTTGCATCAAATTTGTATCATGTTGAGTTGGTTTTAGTTGTAAAGCCATCAACAAGATCTGAGATTATTCTTAAAAAAATCCCCTGTTGATAACTTTGATCATTTCTAGATTATTTTGTGTTGTCTCTTGACAAAATTTGTAGACACTTACATTTCAAAATGTTTTCAATTTGTGTTTCTTGCTCCTATTGCAATCTGGTGTTTGAAGTTTCTTTTGATCATGTAGATCTAATTCTGGTAATAGCTTAGTAGCATTTACAATTCCATAATCATAAGAGCTTTCATCTGATGAAGGGATAAACAAATTTAAATTCAATCTACTTTCCTTGATATAGATTTGATTGTAAACCTTTGGGGGTACCTTAGGTATGATAAAATAGAAATTTTTGGATACTTTGTTGGTTTATCTGCTTCAAGATTTTGTGGCAGGTTGTCAAAGATTGTGTGGAAGAGTGCAAATTTGGGCCTCCATTTGGTGCATATATCCTGGTTGAAGGAGTACCTTAACCTCTTTGAAGCATTCTGTTGTTTAGGTCTTACAAGGTTTTTGCAAAGGTCCTCAAAGAATTTGGAAAATTCTAGTTAATCTTGTCTAATATCTCCCACCCAAATTTCACTCAAAAAAAAAACTAATCCTACCCATACTACCCCTGCTTTACCCTGTGTATCAACCAAAGAATCTAATCCATTTACAAAAATGCACAATGCAATCAAGATCACACCATGTTTCTAGTATCCTTAGCCTTGTCTTGAAAGCATTTCCATCATTCAGTAGTGACAGCTCTATTGAGTTTGAATAACGGGAAATTGATCATGTTTTCTCAAGGCCATCTCCATACAATCTATACAGTACAAGGATATTTTCACCTCCTTCACAATACAGATGCTACAATATAGGTTCTCTTACCTTGGTTGATAGGCACAACCTAAAATAGTGAGGATTAGATCAAATCCTTTCAAGGTGCTACCCACTTCTTCAAATCCTAAGTGTTAACAAGTCAGATAAATTGCTTCCTCATATACAAAACAACATATAGATCATTTATCTACCTCTGAGTGTCTTGTAAAATCCATAATGTTGCTCAAGTTGTGAAGGAGATTAAATCTGGGTACCAACATAAGCAATAAGTATGCAAAGAATAGATTCATAATAGGAGTAATAAAGATTACTAACTGAAATAAACTATACCGGTTAGGGCCAATACTTATTGTGTTATGGATCTGATGGTTGAGTGGTGGAGGTGGTTGATCAGAGAATACGTGTATGGTCCAGTAGCGGTGATTTCCCAGAATGCTCCTGTGAATGCAATGGCTCTATGATTGATCCTATTGATGGCTCTGGATGTCTGGATGTGTGGAAGGATTCTTGTTTTGCTTGTATGCAGCTTTGGTCTTTTTCCTTTCTCTCAGAATGTGCTAACCTTGAAATAAGGTTACCAAAGGGAATAAAAGGTAACCAACGATGGTTCTGGGTTGACCGGCATTGGTTGAGGGGTGACTAGCGTTGGTTAAGGTGGGATTCCCTAGGTTTACTAAAAATAGGAGATCATGGTAATGATTTTTGCCAGATATCTCTCTTCATCCGGGCAAGAGCAGGAGTTACCTTTTTTAATGTGAGAATGTGGTTAGAGGGGATGTAGGCATTTATTTTTAGGGTTTAGTTAGGTTTTAGTTAGTTATGGCAACATACTAAGAATGTATTTAGGGTGAGGTGGCTAGATGAGGTGTCTAGGTGAGGTGGTGGGGTGGGAATTATCTTAATTAGGATAATTAAATAATAAATATTGTGAGGACATGGATTAAATTAATTAAATTAATATTAGTGTGGGGTGCAAGGGGCCATGGTTAGGTGAGTGTGTTCAAGTTGATTATTTAACGAGGGGTCAAGGGGAGTGTGACCCAATTTTAGTGTCTACAACATGAGCTAGGAATGCAGATCACTTCATTATGTTTTGTCTATTGTGCATGGCACTTGGACAAAACAAAATCAGAATTGCTTGAGGGAAAGCAATTTTGGGAAGGGAGGACTATAATATCCCCTTCCCATTCAAATACATTTGGCCAATTTTTTCAACCCGACAGCCAAAGGAAATGTATAAGGGTGACTTAAGTCACAATAAATTATAATAAAGTGATATAAAATAAATAAATGAAATTATTAAAGCACTTATATTACAACAGGTGTTGGAGGATGGACAACTAAAGTTAGAGAAAATCCATATGAATGAGAACCCTGTAGATATGCTAACGAATCCATTGGTAAGGGAGAAGTTGTAGCTTAACTCCACTTCGATTGGTCTTCAAGTTTAAGACTTGAAGAGGAAGAAACAGACCAAGGAAAAGGAACCAAGGATGGTGATGCACAATACAGTGCAATAATTGATCTCCAAGTGGGAGATTGTTGAGAATGGAGCTTAATTTCTTCACAAGCAACTTGGTTTTATATGTTACTGGTTTTGATAGTAACCGGCATCGGTCTTGGTGTAACTAGTGTTGGTCAGTCCAAGCAAGAAGTGACGGGCATCGGTCAGGCAGTAACTAGCGACAGTTACCTGTGCGACGTAGTTTTTTGTTTTTGAAGAAAACTAGAATAAATAAATAATTTTAAAGATGATTTATTGATTGTAAAAGCAAAGTTAAGATACCCAATGTGTGTGTGTGTGTGTGTGTATACATACATACATATACATATATATATACACACACACACACATACATATATACATATATATATACACACACATATATACATATATATATATATATACACACATATATATACACATATATATATATATATACACATATATATATATATATATATATATACATATATATATATATATATATATGTATATATATGTACGTACGTATGTATGTATGTATGTATGTATGCATTGTATGAGGGTAAGTAAGAAGGAGATAATATATATGGTAATTTTTTTGCATGTAAGTTTCCTTGGTGAGAAAGAAAAGTAGCTGAGTGAGAGAAAATCATTCAACATCCTATGAGGTGTTGGAAGACAGTAGATATTCACTGTATTTCCTCTATAAAGCACTGAATAATAATATTGGTCATTTCTTGGTGGACGTAGCCCACACTGGGTGAACCACGTTAAATCTAGTGTAATCTTTCTCTTGTTTATTTTATCTTCTAGTTATTTCCGCATTCATTGCTTGTATGATTACTTTGATTATAGATCTTTGCAACATTGTTATATGGTTTAACCCCTACATTGATATCATTTAACTCTGCAAACATGTGATCAAATTGGCTTTCAAAACTTTCATTTTACATACATCCTTCTAGTTTAAAATAAGATAATACATGTATTAGTTTATCATACAAGTATGTCACTAGCAATTGCACATGAGTAGTGCAAAGTGAATGTTGAAAGGTAAAGAGAAGGAGATGGAATGATAGTACATGAAAAACAAAGAGGCGAAACATGAGAGCATATGAGAATAGGAAAGAAGTAGCAGAGAAATATGATAACCATATGCATTATATTTAAGCATAGGAAATGTAAAGAATAACAGCTTTGAGGACATAAAATAAGATAAAAAAGCAGAGAAAGGAGAATGGGCATGACAGATAGAAGGATAGGGAAGGGAAGTGGGAAGGTAAATAAGAGAGTGGGAATAGAGATATGAACTGAAGGCGTGACTCTTCTTTTAATCATGTTTGAAAAAGAGGAGTCTTTAATATCTTGAAGTAACCTTTTTAAGACGACGCTAGAGATATTTGATTGTCATTCAAGGAGGGGACTCTAGAAATTGAGGTGAATGTAAGATCTTGCCATTTGGTGTTGACAATGTCAATATTAGCTTTATAAAGAGTCAGTCCTTGAGACTTGTGGATAGATAATGCATAATCCATTTTGAGGGGAAATTTTCTATAGATATCACTGGAAATTGGCAGGATTGAAACATGAGAAGGATTTTCATGATCCCAAGAAGGTCCAGTATACCAATCAAATTTGATGATAACAAATAAAGGAAATGGAGGTATGATTATAGTATTTATAAGTCTCCAAGATGAATGCAAAGCAAGGTGTACACAAGACTCTTCCAAGCTTGAAGGAAACACTTATCAATGAGACCAAGTTTACAAAACCCATTACATACAACTTCAACCTATTAACAAAGGAAGGAACAACACATTTTTTTGAATCATCACTTGCTTATACATGATACACATGCATCCCAACATGGGAGCCTTACAAAGGAGGTTACAACAATGTTTACAAAAGAAAACCAAATGAGATCCAAGAAGTAGAACTTTCCCAAAATTGGGAAAACAATATGCTAAGATCTCCAAGAATGCTCCATCAAACTTAAAGCTAAGAATATTCATGCTTTTCACCTCATATGATCATCAAATCACAGGGAGATAGGCCCGGTTTTCCTCCCAACCTATAGGCATCATTACATGACTTTCCAAAGTTTGGAGGACATGATAACCTCCATCCAAGACCATGGGAAAGAGGGAAAACATTCCTCAAATGTGCACAAGTAGGGAAGGGGTAGAAACAAGAACAAAAACATAAACCAAACATTAACCACACACCCAAAACACAAGAAGACAACCAAAACAAGGAGAAAACAACAAGTTCAACCTGGAATTATTGAACAGGGATGGGAGCCTGATAATTTTATTAATATGTAATCAAAACTTAATTATAATAGATGGGCTGCAATTCTTATAGGAATTAAACAACCAAACGTTGACAAGAAGGATGTTACACAGGTTCAACAAAATATACATCCGAGAATAATACATACATATAATTGTTACAACTACGTAACAATAAAACCTACGATAATATAATATGACAAATATGGTTATAAAACCATATAACAATACATAAACTAATTACCTTAGTGAAATATTAATTACCTAAGGTAAATGTACAATGCATAATTAACTAAGTAAATTAATTTTACCTAACATTCCCCCCCTTAATTTTGCATTACCTTAAGGGATGAGGAGAGTAACTCTCTGGACAACTTGAACTTGTCATGCGCAAGTGACTTTGTAAATATATCTTCTCATTGTTTATCTGGTTGGGAAAAAATTGAAGTTGTATGTTGTGTTTTAAGACATGTTCGTGTATGAAATGAACCTATACCTAGATGTGCTTTGTTCTCTCATGAAACACTGGATTGCGAACAAATTTCATAACACCTTCATTGTCTACATACATGGTGGTAGGTTTTTCCTTGAGTATTCCAAGTCCTTCAAGTATATGATGTATCCATATTACTTCATAGACACCTTCACCTGAAACATGATATTTAGCTTCTGTAGAAGAGTGAGAAATAAAGTGTTGTTTCTTACTTCCCCGTGATATTAGTCCAGATCCCAAAAACAATACAAATCTTGAAGTGGATCTCTTGTCATCAATGTTTCCTGCATGATCTAAATCTGAATATCCAGTCAAGAAGAATTGGTCATCCTTCTTTTATTCTAGACCAAGATCTATTGTTCCTTTGAGATATTTTAGGATGCACCTTTCTACCTTCCAATGATAAACTTTGGGTTCCTATATGAACCTAAAAATATATCTCATTATAAATCTGATATCTGGTCTAGTGTATGTGAGGTAAATGAGACTCCCAATCAACTATCTATCGAGAGTTCCATCTACCACAGGAGATGGATCTGAACGAGATAGTTGTAGTCAGTCTCCATAGGTGTAGTAATAGGTGTGTAATCCATCATTCTAAATTTCTCAAGCATTGTCTTAGTATACTTCAAATGATAAAAAAAATTGATTCACCTTTTTCCATACTTCTAATCTGCATAGCTTGAGATCTGTCATGTCAAATGATCGATTAAGATCTACCAGTGATGACTAGACTGCTAGTGATGACTAGATCAACATGGATACAAAAATCACAATCTCCCCTCTTTCTTTTTGAGGTAGAGATTGGGATCATATGGATTTCTGACAAATCCATGTTTTACGAGATGTTCATCTATTTTAATGTACCAATCCTGGGTGCCTATTTAAGGCCATGCAGAGATTTCTTGAGTCTATATACCTTTGTTTTCTTCTACCAGGTACAACATAACCCTCAGGTTAAGTCATGTAGACTTCTTGTAAATATTTTTTCAGAAAGGCACTTTTAACATCCATCTGATGGAATTTCTAACAAAATTGTGTAGCTAGAGAAAAGATCATCCTGATCATTTTGATCTTAGTTGTGGGAGAAATTGTCTCCTCATAATCTATGCCTTATTTTTTTGCATACCCCTTTGCTACCAGTATTAGTTTATACTTATCTATGGTCACATCTACTTTGTACTTTGTTTTAAATATCCATCTACAACCAATGGGTTTCTTCCCTGGTGGAAGATCAACAAGCTGCTAGGTGTTGTTTTTCATCATTGCATGATACTCAACATCTATGACATCTTTCCAAGATTTTGACTGTAGGGATTCCTGGACTATAGAGGGCTCATTAGATTCAATAAATCTACTCATCAAAGAAAATTTTACTTCTTCTCATGCTTTACTGTGAGCCCGTAGTCTAGTGGTGGATGTATCTAGTCGAGCATCCAATTTACATCTCGTATCATGCTAGTATACCACTTGGGCATATGCTGAAATTCTCTCATGGGTCATGGTCATGTCTGATCATCACCATCATCCCCATCATCACTATCATCTTTTGTGGGAACATCAGCTTCTGTTTTTACAACAGGTGAAATATATACATCAGATGATTCTAGAGGAGGATTCTTAGCTTCCTTCTTCTCAAAGAACTCAACATCTTTGTTGGTGTAGACTTTTTTGGTCTTCGGATCCATCAATCTATACCCTAAAAGTCTCTTCACTTTAGCCAATAAAGATGAATTTTTGTGATTTTATATCCTAATTTTTTTTGTTTTTATTGGGTATATGCATGTTAGCTTTGTACCCAAATGCTCTAAGGTTTGCAACAGATGACTTCCTCTTTAACCAAGCTTCATATGGCATTACTCCATCAAAATAAATTGTGGGCACTCTTGTTCAACAAATATACTTTTATCTTTGTATGCTTCTGCCCAAAATGTCCTCACTAGTCTAGAATCATCTGATCATACAATGCACCATTTCTATGATAGTATGGTTTCTTCTCTCAAAAACATCATTTTGTTGTGGTGTTTGTGGAGGAGGCATCTTTCAACAAATCCCATGATCTTGTAGGTAGGATTTGAAATCATTACTAGTGAATTCCCCCCTCGATCTAGAAGAGAGATTTGATGTGACGACCAATCTCATTCTCTACTAGCCACTTTGAACTTCTTTGAAGTTCTCAAAAGCATTCACTTTTCTTACGAAGATAAAAAATATTCACATTTTTCTTGAATAATCATCAACACAAAGCATAAAGTACTGAAATCCAGAATTACTCAGTTTCATTAAACAACAAATATCGGTATGAACCAAATCAAGCTTACCATGAGATTGATAAGTACTCTTTTGGAATGAAGCTCTATGTTGTTTTCCTGCTAAGCAGTTAGGACACTTATTTGTATCCTTCTGGAGAGATGGAAAGTCTCTCACTATGTTATATTGGTGAAGTGTTTCAAGATATTTGAAACTAATGTGACCAAGTATTCGATGCCACAACTGTGATGATGGAGAATTCTTAGGCACAAGTGCTTGATCATCTATATGGAAAAATTCAAGCTAGAACATACGTTCCACAATTGAGGCTTTTGCAATAATTTTTTACCCTCTGATTTGTCTCGAATCAAACAACTTTCTTACCGCAATGACTATCAAAGTCAATCTTCAATTGTGATCTAGAAAATGACTAACTTATAGTATATTTTTTGTTAACCCATGGACATATATAACATCTGAGAGTCTACAATTACCTGAACCATAAGAGCTAGAAAATGTTCCCAATCCCCTGTAATTGTGTAAGAAGAATCATCACCTAACAAAACATGATTTTTTGAAGGACGTGTCCCTCATTGAAGTAAACGAGTCTCTGTGCCTGTTCATGTGTCCAGTGGATCTCTTGAATCAACATATCAAATATCACTAGAATGACATGGATGGTTCACTGGAATGATCAATATATAATGGATGTTCACTAGAATGAAGTATATAAGAAGTCCTCATATTCTGAATGTTCTTCTTGTTCAACTATATTTCTTTGCTGATGGGGTTTTCTTTTCCAGTTCCCATTTTTATGCCCTTGATTGTAGTGTTTTTATCCCTTATGAGATTTTTGATTTTAAGGTCTAGAATGACTTGATGAACCTTTCTTATATGTATTGAACCAACAATATTTTATATCATGTCCTCTGTTGTAGATAGGACACTTGTTATTCTTATTTTTCTTGTCCCCATGTTGATGTTGATGCTATTTTTGGGACTTTTGAGAGGAATGAAATTTTCCTTTTCCTTTTTTTCCTTTTTGATGAGAAGAATATCATGGTTTTCTTCTTCATCCTTTGTTGTAATAAGCCTCTTCTTCTTATAGTAGATTCACTAACTTGTCAAAATAAATTTTCTGATTTGACAAGTTTAGTGTTGTCAAAAAAATGTGGTATGAAGGAGGGATTTATCTCAAAAAAATGGGAACGAGAGGTGTATCAGTGACCTCCTCTCCCAAGGATAGAAGTGAAGCCCTCACTATCTGTAACTAAGTCTTAAGAAAGCTTCAGTACTTTCATTCTATTTAAATTTCAATTGTGTAACTAAGTCTGCAAATACAATATAGTGCTCAACTTATTCCATGATTTTTTGGCTGATGTGGCATCTTGAATATGGGGTTTCACTTTGTCAGATATACTGTAAAAAAAGATAATGACTTTGGCCTTCTGATTAGCCCTGTCAAACTGCCTCTATTGATTTGCATCATTTGGTGATCTAGTTATGGAACCATTCACAACATGCAATATCTCCTCAAACTCAAGTTGTATTCTGGATTTTAAGTTTTCCATGCAACATAGTTATCTCCTCTTAGGAGATTTGAGTTTGGAAGAAAGAACTTATGGGATATTGGTGCCCATTTTATAAATTCACTGATAAAGGGTAAGGATCTTATCACTCCAGGTATATGGTCTCCCAATCTATATGCCATCATCTGATATACCAAACCTTTCTATATACGCACCCTTCCGATATACCCGGTACGTGAAAGAAGCTCGCCCTTTCGATATACTCAGTAGTATATGAAAGAGGATTTAATGTATATGAAAGAATTTGATACGTGGTACCAAGACAATACTGAAAGGGGTCTATGTGATTATTGACCAAAGAAATATCTTCATACTCACGTGTAACGTTGTTATATACTTGGATAATTTCAGTGTCCAGATTTATGTCTTACAATCATTCACAGATGGATGGGAGGGCTTTATGTGTGTGCACTGTTTCCTTATTACTCCCCATCAATTTATAAGGATGATGCTCTAGACGATGTTGTTACAGCTATATTAGGCATTAAGTGCAGTAGTAGTTCATGACGATGCTTTACCTGTAAGCACTTTCTAGAGGCATGTATATATACGGAACATTGCGAAATATATTTGAAGATCTTGTGATTGTTATAGAGCCAAATTTTTATTGATTTTGTTTACAATTCTCTTACATTTTTTTAGCAGTTACAATGTTTACGGTTGAATATGCCAACCTGAAAATTAGTAAAATACACTAAAAATGCACTGAAAATATAGTATTACATCCAAAATGCTAAAAAAATTGAACGGTAGGCAAAGTTTTTTATTTTTCGAGGCCCTGGTAGCTTCCGGAGCAAACTGTGCGGCTCTATGAGCAAAAAAAATCTAAAAAACTGTTTTTGTTATCCCCCTCCTTTGGAAAAAAATACTCAAAATGAAATTTTGAGAAAATAGGGAGAAGAAAAGTTTTTTTAAACCCAAATTAGGGTTTTCTCCTCTAAACTTAGTTGGGGGTTTAGTTATAACTTGTGGGTTTAGCGAAGTGTTTCTACTATTTTCACTGCTATAATATGGCAGGTATGTTTAATTCTCCACCAAATGAAAATAATTTCAAAAAATAGTTGAGTTTTTGGGGGGTTGAACCGCTGACATCACAGCCCTAAAGCCTTCCACTCAACCAAAAAAGTGTTTTTAGCGCTTATATAGATATGCGAAGCATATTTATATTTAAATTATAGAATAAAAGGACTAACCTTTTAAAAAATGGTGACATGGATTTGTAGGAGGGTCTGTGTGGCATGTGATTGAGCTCCACGTGGTCAGTCAGTTTAGGTTTTCACTAGAAATGCAGACCTGAGTCTGTGAATGCTTTTATTTTTGTTGATTGCTTTGGAAACTACCACTTTTGTATTG
Organism: Taxus chinensis; assembly: GCA_019776745.2. Lineage (NCBI taxonomy): Eukaryota > Viridiplantae > Streptophyta > Pinopsida > Cupressales > Taxaceae > Taxus > Taxus chinensis. Next base: position 95,799 of record JAHRHJ020003150.1, read on the forward strand.
ATTCATTTTGGTTTCTTTGCACCGATCATTAACTGTTTTATTGCAGTTATCATTTGTATCTTTCACCATTTAAATGTTTTGTTTTGATCCTCATGTTTGGATACACCTCGTGCATAGCTCAAGAGTCTTGTAAGGATTGGTGTAGAGGGTGCAACTGATTTGTAAATCTTGGTGCAATTGGGGAATGGGCTTGGTGAAGGAGGGTAAAGCTCGCTTGCTCTGATAATGGGACAAAATGCAATCAAACTCTTGGATCAAGTGGATTAGAGGCACATGGTCAAACCATTTTACTTTAAAACTTAAAAAAAAACATGTTCAAGTTAGAGAATGTCAAACCATTTTACGACACAAATCGATGTAAAACTTAGTGTATAGCTTGATACTAGATGCTAGACAAGCAACGCGGTGGGGGCTAAATAGCTCGGTTAGAATACAAGCCACCAACTCAGTGTAGATCTCACTCAGGAGCTAAGAGAGCTCGTTCTTCTTCAAATTTGACACAATCTCCTCCAAATGTAAATAAAGTAGTCTTCTAGAATTAGCAGAGAGTATAATATCCACTAAATTTAATGGAGAAACCCCTAATGGGGAAAATTATTTTTTATTTTTTGATCTGATTTTTGAATCAGAATGGCTCTAGTAGAAAATTTTCCTAGTACAGGAGGCACCCGTTCAAAAAATATTTTCCTTCCAAAAACCTCGAGATGAAATTGGAGGCTATCTTATCTAGTTGGGAGATGGTAATGTAGGGGTTGGGATGGAGGGAATATAGGTGGCCCCTCTAGCTCACTCAAACACTAATGCCCTCTAAAAATCTCCTCAACACTCTCTGAAACTTCCTCACTTCTCCAAAAGCCAGATTAACCTACTCTGGTACCAAATGAAATTACCGAACAGGGACATAAGCCTGATAATTTTATTAATATGCAATCAAAACCAATTTACAATACATGGGCTGCAATTCTTATAGGAATTGAACAACCAAGTACAAACAAGAAGGATGTTGCGCAGGTGCAAAAAAATATACATCTGAGAACAATACAAACAAATAATTGTTACAACTACGTAACAACAAAACCTACAATAATATAATATGACAAATATGGTTATAAAACCATATAACAATACATAAACTAATTAGCTTAGTGAAATATTAATTACCTAAGGTAAATGTACAATGCATAATTAACTAAGTAAACTAAGTTTACCTAACACAAACTTCAAATGGGGAAGAGAGGATGAGAAATCCAAGAGTTTAGAACCAATAAATGGAGTGATCTTTTTCATAGGAAAGACAAATAAGAGAACATCTCCAGAAAAGAGTCCTTAAAACTCCATAAGTGGCGATCCCTCCTTATTTATGCTCCCATTCACCAAAATTCCTCCTTGAAAAAGGATAAAGGAAACCTCTTGATTTTCCAATCGAAGGATGGCGGAATCTTTTCCTAAACCATATGATGGGAAAAAAAGGAGTAGAGAAACCAACAAATCATTGTTTTTTCCATCAAGCCATGAGGTTTAAGAGGGAACTTCCCATACTATTCCCCATTATTTACTTCAGATATACAGGGTTGGATGTCATTTGATGGCTGGAGAAAATCTTGGTGTTGTAAGTAAACAAAATTTACTTTCTTTACCATGGTTTCTCTAGCATATACATAACATCAAGGTTGTGTACACAATAACAAAAGCATCTAGGATCTACATACAATAATACCAAATATGGTTTAGAATATCCTACCTCTATCAGCTTTCCGATTCTCTAAGATAAATCCATATTAATTGTCTTGAAGCAAATAAGCTCCACTTCTAAGAACTCAAATAAGACAACTAATATATTTAGAAAGACAAGTATAAAATTTAGAAAACTCCTACATGAATAACTATTAAAAAAAAAAAAAAAAAATAAAAATTCCTCACAAATGAGGAGGTGACATGTGTCACCCCTCTCTTCCCTTCAAACCAAGATTCAAAAAATTAAAGAGAGAAAATATAAATTTCATTTTAGCATTAGGCCCCCAAATTACCGAAAATGAATAATAAGCCAATAACATTAAACTTTAAAGAAACACTCAAAACCCCCAAGGGCTTATTTTCATGCTAAGAGAACCCCCAAAACCAAAAGGTATATCCAAAAATAGCTTAATTTAAGGTTTATCCATTTGGCACGATTATGGAGGTTGTGGGGCCCACCCAAGGGGTGTTTAAGTGACCCTAACCTCCTAAACACAAACTTAATTAATCAAACACACCTCTAATGCAAGTGGGGACCACTAGGTCCCCTAAACTAGGTTAATCAGGACTAATTAAACACAAATAAATAAATCACTTGGAGTCACCCATGGTTCCTCTATCAACATGCAAACTCAAACAAGGCCTCATACAACAACCACGGTTAGGACTTGGCCTAAACGACCGCTTGTGCACACTCAAGTAGCTGCCTTGAAACCCATGTTCTCCTATGCCCTATCACCTACACATTCATTGCAAACATTAAATGCATCTGTCCAATAAAATGTATAAATTTAATCACTCAGTAAATCAATCGAAATATAATTTTGCTAACTATGCTAACACATCATCAGTATTGAATTATAAATAAGAAACATACACAATTTCATATAAATACATCAGTGTTAGCCATCACAATAACATATAATGAAATCCATCCATGTTATAGTATGATAACATCAAATAACCAAATAATCTATGATATCAAGATGTGTGACACAATCATATGTCCATCATATATCCTATAAGATCCACAACATCGTAACATGTTAGTATCCAAAACATCTATTGAAATGAACTATCATATTAGTCAAAGCTAAATTGGCGCTACGTACCCAAATCATCATACATGTCCATGAATGATCAAATATCATAACATAATATCAAAAAGGTGCCACAATCCATTTCTAATCATCAAATATGAGTAAATATTCAACAGATACTAAAGCTAGAAAATGTGGGCACTACAGTGCACAATTATGGTTGCACTTTGGTAAACCCTATATGAGAGGTCTTGTTTGAAGATTAAAAAAGATCTCGGTTGTAGTTCAGAGATGTAGTAGTTCCTGGTTATGTGAGATTTGTTAGTGGTGTTTTTGGAGGCATAGTTGTAGTGTACTCATGTACATCCATTTAGATCTGTAGGAGGATATAATCTTGGAGAGATGCATTGTACTCTTGTGGGAAGAGTTGATTTGTACTCTTGTTTATTATATATATTGAGATCTCTATCTTTGGTGGATATAGCTCGTATTGGGTGAACCATGGTACATGTTGTGTAATGTGTATGTACTTTTGTTTTTATTTGGATTTATCTATTTTACATTTTTGTTGTTGTATATTTTGGGGAATTATTTCCATTTATGTAGTCCTAATTCCCAATAGACTTGAGTGTTAATAAATGGAGAATCAAAAAATGGTTCCTTGCCTACACATAAAGGAGAATCATAAAATTGATTATAGAGATAATGACTCCTACTAGAATAAGCTAGGAATATTTTGATTTATAATAGAGATGGTGTTTGTGATCCACACTACTTGGATCCATAAGTATCAAAATAAACGAGTGGAAAATCCTAGGTGGTAGGGTTTAAGAAATAGATTCAATTCAAGATTCGAGTTTGCCAAATGTTTTCACCCTCGTTAAACCTATGCTATGAGAATGCAAACTAATAAAGAGGACATAAGGATTTGCAACAGGGTACTATTATGATCAATCAACTTCCAACATTAACAATTCATAATTATAATATGATTTATACTTTTAATGATTGATAAAATGATAAGTAACTTATTAAATACATAAGAGGAAAAAGAAACTTAGCTTTAGGTCAAAATAATAAGGATCGAGGTGTGCACAATATTGAAATAGGTAGATCAAGGATTGGAAATGCTACGATGCAAGCTCTGAAACTAGAAAGTGAGAAGGCGAAGGATTGTATAACTATTATACAATCAAAACTAGAACTGTATGGTCTTAACCTAGATCTATACAATCTTGTACTTTTGAAAGTTTGGATTGAAAACTTTATATATGTTTTGCCTCCCTAGAAAATACCTTCGTTGTATGTCACTCTTTCTCGCACAAATTTGGGATGACCTATAATCACTTGTTTCTTGAAAATCACAAAAAACATAAAATTTACAATTTTATGAGGTTTCGGGCAAAAAAGTATCCCTATATAGTTTATTACCACTAACTAGAGAATATGGCAATGTTTTCAACTCTTAGCACCTCTTAAATTTCCATATTTTGAATTAACAATCTTCTAGTCTCTTGTAAGGAAAAAATAATTTAATTTTTCAAAAATTGTAATGACTCAACTTTTACAAAATATATAAAAGAATATAATAAGAAATTAGCCACCCTCATGCTCCTATTCTACAAATCAAAGGTAAATAGATTATAATATAATTTTCCCATTATTTTATCGACATTAATGTGTAAAATAATTAAAATAATAAATGGTAAAGGTTTCTAACAATTGTATAAAAATAATCTTTTGAGGAAAAAAAACAAATCTTTTGCAAAATGTGACTAGCATAATAGGAAAACCCTTACTCAGGGCTTGTTTGTTATAATTTAATGTCCTAAAATTGCATGTTTTAAAAGTACTTTGGCTAGAAAATTAAAAAAATTTAACAACCAATCAGAATAGACCCGTGCATTAGTGTCACTCAAAATAGATCTATGTCAATTTCATTATTCCATGTATGTTACTAATATATTAGCCCAATAGTTTATTCCCTAAGCAATATATGAAGTGAACTATTAATTATTTGATTATTTGAAGAAGCTAATTATGTTTTTGACTTTAAATAATGATGGTAAATATTTTCCCTCTTATAGAAACGTGACCCCCTGGGGTGTTTCCATGCTTCTGAGATAAATTATTTGGATGAAGGGGAGTAAACATTTTTTACTTCTCCTACGGTCAATTAAGCCACGGTGAATTAGCCCATGTATGTAAGCAGTGGGGAAATAATATTCCAAAATAATTATTTGCAAAAGTAAGAAACCAATGGACATGCATGCTTATCCAAGATGTAGAAGAGACAAAATAATAAAAGACAAAAAAAGAATTCTACATGAGAAGACAAAAATAGCAATTTTTGGCTAATAATACATGTTGAAATACCTTTTCTTTTCCAAGCAAGTCCGTACACTAGCCAATGAGATAGTAAAAAGTAGTCAACAACAATTGACTAGTGGAGTGGAAAATCATGTAGACTATTTTGAGCCTCTTCATTATTTAAATTGATAGAATCATGCATGTACGGAGCTATTACAAGCATGTTGAGTGAACTATCGTTATCTAGTCTATTTTTGGCACTCTGGGAGGTGTGAGTTTCCTATTTATGCCTGGATTTTGCATAAGTGTAGGGGGCTTATTATTGCAGAGTTATGCCGCAGGATTGTATTTTGGAGTCTTGATGAATAAAAAAACTGATTTATTCCTCTAAACTCATACTTTTGTAGTGTGTCAAAGTAGGTTCGAAGTGTGCAGCAGTGAACGTATTAATTCCTTTGCACATCACAATTTCACAGCACCTGTATTGTCTTGTTTTAACTATTTTGGTAATCACATAAGTGTATTTAGCTGCCTTTGTGAGTACAGAATTTGTTAAACAGAGTTTAAAGTGAAGCCTTCAGTTCTTGCATCATTCATCAAGTGTTTTGTACAAGCTAAGTCCCACATATTTTTGGTGTATCACCTTTACATGCTTTAGTTTTACATTCCTTCTAACCTTCAACTCATTCAGAATATAGAATTTAGTGATTCATCGAAGGGAGCCAACAATTTCTAGAGTTTCCCCTCATTCCTAGATGCCCACAAATTTGAGGGGATCCCATTGTATCGGCCAAATTCAGAAGTTAGATAGCCATCCAGTGAAAGGTGTAATTCATACCCGATAACAGGTAGCAAACAAATCCTTCTGGTGCAATGAAGTTCTCCAATTATACAAGTTGAGAAAACAAATCCTTTTGGTGCAATGAAGTTCTCCAACTATGTCAATTGAGAAAACAAATCCTTCTGATGTAATGAAGTTCTCCAACTATGAGAGTTGAGAGTATTGATCTACTTTATCCCTCCATCATGAGGTAATGTTCTCAACTTTTCCACTCAGTTTGTTTGTCCTTGATTTTTTGTGTTACTTATACACACATCCAGATAGTCAAAATTATTTGATGATAAGGCTTAAGAAAACCATTCTAATAGGAAAGGAAGCATCTCTTGAATATGAGCCATTGAAATATGTCGATTGCAGAGCACCCAAATGTAGCAACAATAAGTATAGCTCCAATGAAAGGTAAAAAAACAAGAAAATAACTAATGGATGCTACAAATCCTGCAAACAAAAAGAATCAAACAACAATTTTTTCAATTATACAGAGCAACAATATATATAGTTAACATGATAATCCTATTAACTGGTTCACTGGAAGAAAATTCTAAAGAATAAATCAAAGAAGAATTTTTTTAAATGTTTCATTATCTTTGAAACCATGAAAATTGTGTATACAAGTGGGCGAATTAAACATGCAAATGGCAAACAAAAAATGTATCAGAGAACAAGTAGAACTCTAAAAGATGGAATAAATTAAAGAATCAATATAGTTCTCAATGCATTGAATAGAAATGAGATATATGAAACATTCGTCAGTGGAGATTTAGAGAATTCAATTTTATGTCATCACTATATGTATCAAGAATCAAAACTAATGTATTGGACAGGACAAGTCATTAGTGAGGAAAAAACAAAGTTAATTACCTTAGGAGAGGCCTCCTTCCTTAATTAGCTTAATCGAGGGTGGAATATACTTTAGGGCATGTGTAGATCATATGTTTCTTAGGACCCTTCATGTTTTTCATGTCCCTGACAGTCAATGGAAGTAAGCACTGAATAAATTTGAAGGTGTGTTTTAGAAATGGTTTTATAGAGTTTCTGAGTTTCCTGAATGTGAAGAGTTCTTTTGCTCATGCTAGTCAGGGGAAAATGCAGTTTTTGGGAATCACCCCTCGACTTAAGATTCTACGACTCTGATCTTGTACACAACAGTGGAACTTGATCTATGTTACTCCCCTTGTGTTGAGTAACATACATCATCTGTTGTCTACAATTAGCGATACTGACCCCACCATGAAGGTGGGAGTCTCCAGGGAATGCTCCATGTGAAAACCATTTTTCCTTCCACCCAGCATTAAGAAGGCCTCATGGTAATCTCCCCAATTTTAAAGAACAGGGGCCAAGTGAAAGAGAAACTCTTCCAGCTGCGTGCCTGATGGGAAGGCCTTGCCCTAAACAATCATGTGTTGGCTCATTAGTGGTTAGGTATCCCCGAACCCCTGAAGGGGTGGACTGCATCATTTCCCCCTCCCTCATCCAACCCTGCTGGGCCTTCTGATAAAGGGGTAGTGCCACAGCCAGGAAGTTCACCACAAGCATGAAGCTCACAGTTCCCCTCCGATGTGAATAATCACTTAACCAATATGATAGACGACGACCGCTACACTCCCCACCAAGGATTATCGAGAGCAAGTCCTTCTCACCGGCAACTGTTGGGGCAATGTAACAAAGTTCCTACAGTACTTCTTGAAAACCAGCATGTGATCTAGCTTCTCACAGCCTGACATGCGGGCACTTGATAAGGAGATGTAAGAGGGAATCCCATCCTGCATCTCCGTACAATGGGCACAAAGAACTAAGGGCCAGATCCAACACCCTAATCCTGGAGGCACGAATACTAAGGAAAATCCCAAAATCTAGCATTTAGTAACCAACATACAGCTTCTGCCGACACATTCTCAAACCTCTGTGCTCGCTTGATGAAGCATTGGGTCTCACCAAACTTACTATCCTTATAAAACCTTAGGGAACCCTACAACTTGAACTTGTTCTCCCAAGCTTCCCAAGCTTCTTCATTAACCATCTAACTATTGGTGGCTCTAGGCATGTTCTTCTTTAACCATTTCGTGGTCCTATAACTCCACATCCAAATCTCTCCCACCCTACAGGGCAGGTTGTGGTTCACAAGATCCGCTATAACTATCTTAAGACCACTATACTTCTCTATGGCTTGGGCTCTTTTCCCTGTATTGAAGATTGAAATCAGGTAGATATTAAGCTCACATTGTATAACAACATGCCCTACCATGTTAGATGTGGAAGACTTCCCAGTCATCCACCTCATCCCTTCCACAACCAATTTCTGTAAGGCATTCTACTTGGCCATGCCAAACATTCCTATCACTTCAGCTCCAAAGGTAATAACAAGAAAGACCAACGCCTTAAAGGTGAGAAATTTTGACCACTTGGGGACCCTACGAGAAGCCAGGAAGTGTTGGATCCCATGGATGGTTCTACTTCTTGAAGCAGCTCGCTCCTTAATGATTTTCTCAATAGACAATTGTGGGCCAGTTTCAATCCCCAAACACTTGTAGTTACTGCACACCCCAACTTCCTGCTCCCCTAACCTGAAAAATTGATGTTGGAGCTCATATGCGTCTCCGAATATTTTCATTACCTTGCACTTATCAATTCCACATTCCATTCCCCACTTATTGTTCCAACATTGAATCCTCTGCAACATTACATGCATTTCCTCCATTGATTTAGCCATTGCTTCCAGGTTATCCGTGAACAAAATCCTAGCAATCACTTCGGTAAGACCAGGTACCCTAACACTCAATCCCTCGAGATCTTGCATAATGTCATTTATGAAGATATTGAAAAGAGTGGGTGAGGCAGGGCACCCTTGTCTTACTCCTCTTTTAACTGGGATTTGGGAGAAGAGCAAGCCTTCATACTTGACCCGAACAGAAGAACTGTTGTATAACTCCTAGATGAAGTGAAGATCCTTCCCCCCCACTCCTTCCACTCGTAGCTTTCTAAATAAAGCTTTGTGTGGAACCATATCATAAGCCTTTTTCAAGTCGATGAATGCCACATATGTGGGTTTCTTGACCTTGGCCATTTACCTTAAAGTAATTTCATGGAGCGTTGCAACATGGCCCACACACTCTTCATTCCTCTTGAACCTAACTTATCTCTTAGAGAAGAACATCCTCTCCTCAAGTTCCTTCTCTATTTTCTTAATGACTACACTTGTGAGGATTTTAAGCATCACATTTATAAGTTAAATACCCCTATAGTTATCATGAAGTGTTAGGTCACCCTTCTTAGGGATGGAAACTAGCACTGCTGCATTAAAATATTTTGGAATCACCTCATGCTCCCAAATGTAGTTCATTACCTTTAGGAAAGCCTTCGCCAGCGGACTCTTCCCCACCTTGTACTTATGCCATCTACCATGCCTACCCCACTTTTTCTATCCTAACACTACCTTAAACCACTCCGGGGGGCAGACCATCTTCACCAACAGCCTTATGGTATTCTAGACTTTTCACAACTACATGGAATTTTTTCCACACAAAAGGGCCATTAATAGACTTTAGAGGGGGGTGCTCTGCTAAGGGGATTCCCCTCCCAATGTTGTATGTCTTTAGCCGAGGGGTCACCAGGAAGTTTCATGCAGTGAGTCTTCCAACTCTCTAAGACCTCTAAGTGGTTCATGATGAGATCACCATCATCATTCCTCATTAGTTAGATATTACACTTCCCTTTGTCCCCTCTTCCCATAAAGGCTTTCAACCAATTCCAAAGTTCCTTTTGTATATTCTCTACCATAAGCTTCTTCCTCTTTGCCAAATTCTTTTGAAAGGCCACCCAAATTCTCCTGGTTGAATGCTTCTCTGACACCTTTGCTGCATATCTCCAGCCTTGAACTGCCTCTTTACTAACTCGAGACCCCAACTTAGCCTTCAACACCCTTGAGTAGCACTTCCTACCCAGTTTTATAGAGATCTCCCTCTACCCTCTCTACCTAGGAAAATTATTGTCTTCAATTGGATTCTCACTACTGAACACGTTTACCATTCATCCCATCTTTTACCCTTAAGATCAGGTTATATACATTGATGGATCATAAGGTTCTTTTGATGAAAATGGTAGTGAAAGAGGCCCTCTTCCTTATCCTTTGGACTTGTACACCCTGTTGAAAGAAAAAGGACTTGGTCTTATATCTATTGGTGTTTGGAGTATGGACACAGTGTTAGCAAGAAAATAAATGGTTAGAAAAGCATGAGGGGAGGCTCCTGGGGAGATACAGATGGTTACAGGTGATACCAGAAAACTAATTTCTTGGACTTGGAAATGCATTTGTGATTTTAAAAATATTTCTCTGAAATGAGAAGGGAAAAACCATACCAATACCTGTTGAAAACTACTGGGATGTTTCTTGAGATACCTCCAACAGTTTCCAGCACTATTTTCATGTATTTAGGTGAGTCTCTTCTTATTTCCAACTCAACCTACTAGAACTTGCCAATTTTAGGTCTTTTTCGTCCAAGTTTTCAAAAGTCCATTTATTGTTTACCAAAATTTAGGAGACATAGTGTTGTAGCTCCCTACCCTATAGAGTGCTCTAGGTGGAATTTCTTTTAGATTCGCTAGTTGTGCAGTCCTTAGTATTTCATGAGCATGGGAACTGGTCTTGGATGAATCACGCTAGAAGTATGAGGACAATTTCTCTGAATGGGATCTAGTTTATGATATCCATATGGACTTCAGCCTCTTCTTTAAGTGATTTCTCTTGTACACTAGGTCTGACAAGTAAAATATTGGTAAACAAGAGAGATGAATATTGGGTTTACGAAGATCTTTCTGACATATAAAAAAATCCATATACACGGCCTTGATCCTCCTAACAAACCTACCTACTCTGAGCATTGCCATATGATTGCTCAGATGATCATGCTTTAAGTTGAGGTTCAAGACATAGTTCGAGAGAATAAACATGGATGATGGTAAATTATTTTTACAAGACTAAGAGTTTATATCAAACACTCCAGGATGTCCATCCTATTGCCAATGATTGAATAGAAAATAACTAGACTACATGGAAATGCCCTAGACCCCCTTGTACCAGTCTTGCTAAGAACTAAGTACTGGTACTGGTACACTGTGGGTACGTACCCATAGGCTCTAGTATTTCCATTACCCGGGACATACCCAAGGCCTGTGGGTACGTACCCATAGCGTGCCCACATGTTTTTTTTAATTTTTTAAGTGCAAAACGATAAATAAAACTTTATGGATTTGACTAGAATTGAATCTCAAAAATTTTGTGTGAGATTCAATATTGCCAATAAGCTCCAAAGGGTCAAGAGAGATGAAAAGGACTTCATTTAGTTGACTTACAATTTGGGGGCTTTCTTGTTGCTCCTCATGGGTCCTTTATTCTTCAGTCAATTTGGAAGGCTACGAACAAGTGAAGCACTTGGTGGTTAGGTAGCCTATCTTCTCTTCATTTGATATTAAGTGCTAAGCCTAAAAATCGATTTTTTCGAATTAGAAATATAATGACAAGATCCTTGCCTTGACAAGAGGTTATTCTGCGCTCCTTTGGTTTGAGAAAGGAATTAAAATATTTCATGACTTGTACAAATTTGATAAGTGGATGGAATGAACAGACCTTAAATATTTCTATAAGTTTCCTCAATCTTAGTTCAGAATGTATTAAATGCTCAAAAATTCCTTCACAACTCCCTCTACTAGACTAATTATGGAGGGTGAGACGTCTAACTCAAGCTTAAGGCATTAGTAATGAATTATCAAATCTATAATACAGTCTATGTTATTAACTATTATGTTTTGAAAATTATGAATCAATACAAACTCAAGTCTCAATTCACAAAGTATTGAAAATTTGTTTTCATGTTTATGAATGATTTTAAGTTGTATGAGTATTAAATTTCAATAAGTATGCAAATGATTCTTTAAATTTATAATTATATATATATACATAAGTTGGTGTGTACCTACTAATAATCTTTGTTAGCTTGGGTGCTCATTGGTGCAGCGGTCCCTCATTAGTTTATGGAGAATCCGCATGGGCCTATAAAAACATATATTTCTCTATCGCATGACGGGATGGTGAAAGTGACTACATAGGATAAGGCACCTCGTAGCATGAGTCGAGGTTGACTCGATCAATGGGAGAGTGGAAGGGGAGATTGAATTATATAGAGAGGGGGAAAATCCCCTATACCTTGAACTCAAATAGAGCCAACCCGAGACAACCTGAGATATATAGAGAGGGGGCCCCCCAGGGGGCAGTCGATCGAATGCCTAAGATACTAGGGCTGATGGGTCAAAAATTGGTTCGTGATAGAATCTCATCGTTGGAGGAGTGAATCCAAAATCCATAATTTTGATTCATTACGTAGCTCACACTTATGGAGAGTAGATGGTCACCCTATCAGGTGTGGGTTGCGTAATGAAGTGAAATATGGATTTTGGATTCACTCCTCCAACGATGATATTCTATCATGAACCAAATTTTGACCCATCGGCCCTAGTATCATAGGCGGCCAATCAACCGCCCCCTGGGGGGCCCTCTCTATATATCTCAGGTCATCTTGGATCAGCTCTATTTGAGTTCAGGGTATAGGGAATTTTCCCCCTCTCTATATGATCAACCTCCCCTTCCACTCTCCCATTGATCAAGTCAACCTCGACTCATGCTACGAGGGTGCCATATCCTATGTAGTCACTTTCCCTATATGGGGGGGAGTCATCCCTCAATAGACGGGGCTCACCCAACCCTCTCTCTATATAGTAGACTAGACTAACCAATCCAGCCCCGAACTCTCCCATCTAGATATAGAGGGGAGCCCTGAACTTTGGAGGCTCTTGAGGTTGAGAATGCCAATCAGCAACTCCAATCTAAGGTTTGTGCACTTATTGGTAGGGTCATAGATGTTGAATCTAAGAATGCCATCTTGAGAGAAAAACTAGTCAACAACATGGATAATAATAGATCCCCTAATGATGCCCTACATGAAAAAATTGTAGACCTCTGGTATTAATAGGAGGAAATAAAAAATAACTCGGCTTCCTTAAAACTAGAAACGAAATCATGGACCAAGGTTGTTAGTGGGAAAGGCAGTGTTCCCCCACCTTTGGCTGCGGTTGAGGCTGTTATGAGGCCGTTAATTGAGGAACGTATGAGGCATGATAGGTAATTAAACCTCAAGGTGAGGGGTTTCCCACCCCCCACTCGGACACAAGACCCCATTAACGGTTGGTAACTCTTTTATTACAGATACTTTGGGGATCCTTGACATTACACTAGAAAGATCTTGGGTTGGCTATGATTCCACACTTTTCATTCACTTCAGGACTGACAGGCTACAAGCTCTCAGGGCTAAGAGGGTTTTTTTTTTCACGCCCAGACAAGGTCTTCCTTGATGAAGATCTCACCAGGACACAAGTTGGGGAACTCAAACGCTCTAGGGAGCAAGTTATGGCAGCAAGGAAAGCAGGTAAATGGGTGGTTATCAGGAATCTCCAGGATGTTCTTAGAGACTCTCCTCCTAGTTGAGAGCCTCACCAAGGGGCTCCCCCAATGATGGGCCAAGTGGGAGAGGAGTTAGGCCAGAGGCTTATCTATCAGTTGTTGAAATGGGAATGGTTCCCTTTGGTCTTCCACTGGCCTTATGTTAGATGCTCTTGGGGCTACCGACATTCTCTTCATCACAGAGACACACAAGAGTCCAGTTTGTCCTCTCCTAGGTATTACTGGATTTTCTTTGGTTATTATCTTACAGACAGGAGACTTGGGTTTTGGGTGGTGTCAGAGGCTCTGGTGGGGTTGCTTGTCTCTATAGATACTTCCTCCAGAACAGGATCTCAATGGTCGATTTTGATGAGTCCTGTCAAGTACATGTGGATTTGTATTACTGGGGCCACTCAATTCTCTAGGGATTTCCATATAGTAGTTTGTTACTTTCCTCCGGCTGATTCCCATTATGCCATCCAAAATGACCCAGATGGTGATCCTTTCTTTGACTTATACGATACTATTGGTCAATACTTTTTCGCAAGGGAGGTTATCATTTTAGGTGACTTTAATGCCCATACAAGACACTTTCAAGTCCCCCTCCATGGCAGATCAGAGGATACACTCTGTACATAGAGGATAGACCCCAGTGTCAGTTGGTCTACATAGGATTTCTGAGGATACAGATGGCCCTATCATAGCTTATGGACAGTTCCTCCTCCAGCTCAGGGAGTCACAGGCATTGGTGATATTTAATGGGATCGAGCACTTCCTAGATTCACACTTCTTCACATATCGTCCCCATGGTGGGGGCACTAGCATGGTGGACTATGTCCTCGCCAGCCCAGATATCTCACCCCTCTTCAGCTCCTTCTCTATTTCCCTCATTCCCCTTACCGACCATGCAGTCCTATCTTTCTCTTTGGCCGTCAGTCCTCCTACCAAAACCATCCCTTCTCCCCCTCCCCACTACCCCCCTCACATCTCCTTTCAGTTTGATAAAGGGGACTACGGATCTTACTCATCCCACATCCACGACCTTCTCCCCTCTAAGCCCCACTTCTCTAACCTGCCTAGTATGAAGGCCAAGTACACATGCCTTTCCTCTACCATGTGGGAGGCTGCCCTGAGATCCTTTCCCAGCTCCACCACCCATCCCTCGGCCACTAGTATTACTAAATCTTGCCCCATGAAACAATGATATGATGTAGAGTGCAAATCCCTTCACTGGCACCTTCATCAAGCTTTTACCCATGCCCTCCCCTCCTTCCTCACTCTTAAGGTTGCCTACCAGTGCCTTCTCCATCGTAAGAAGTGATCCTTCATTTTCCACCGTAGATGTATGCTTTCCACCTCCCTTAGGACTAACCCTCAGTCCTTCTGGTGTACTTTCTTTCCCCCGTCACTCCCCCTCCTCCACGGCGATTGATCCTATCTCCATTTTTTCCCACACCTCTACCCTTTACGATGTTCCAGGGTAACAACTTACCTAGATTGACATCTCGCCACCTGGTAATCCCTTCACTCACCGTAATATAAAATAGGCAATAAGGATTTTGAACTGTAGCAAGGCAACAGATGTGGAAGGTTTCTAGGCTGAGTTCTTCAATCAAGGTTTTGAGGTCTTTGGTAAATGTTTGACAGATCTTTCAATCAGGTGGTTACCATGGGCTTCCCTCCTACTTGGTCTCTTCATATCATTCACTTGATTCACAAAGTTGGGTTAATTTATGATCTGAATAACTATAGGATTATCATGGTGGGCCATTATTTCTCCAAACTCTATGCTACAGTTCTCCATAGGTTGTTGTCTAAGATTTTAGAGAAAAAGAAGATAAAAACCAGAGGTCAGGCTAGTTTTCATCACCCTGGTTACCACACCATTGACCACATCTTCACCCTTCGGGCTATCATTGAGGAGTCCCATCACTGCTCTTCGAAAGTTTATTGTTGTTTTGTAGAATTTCAAAAAGCTTTGACTCTGTACCTTGCATGGCCGTCTTCCAATGGCTCTGAGACATTGGTATTTCTAATATTCTTATTATCACCATCATGAGCCTCTATGAGTCCATCCTTGGTCATCTTTGTACTGCAACACACGGACTGTTTGATTTCATCAGGAGCACCATTGGGGTTAAACAAGGGTGCCCCTTGTCTCCCTACCCTCTTTGGCATTTATATTAATGAGCTGGAATCTTTTCTTTGGGATCACATTCAGGAAGGGGATGGTTGCCTTCTTCACCATGTCTTGATTTCTATTCTACTATTTTCTGAAAATATTTTTTTACTCACCTCTTCTCCTGAGGGGCTTCAGAGATAGGTTGATGCACTTGCTTTATTTGTGATCTTCAACATTTGATAGTTAATCTGGGCAAGACCAAGGTCATGGTCTTCAATGGGTTGAGGAAATCACACCTCCATTTCTTCTTCAAGTGGTAAGAGGTTGAAATTAATAATACATACACCTACCTGGGAATCCAATTTTCAGGGACTAGATTTAGTATGAGGCATGCTCTTTAGTCGAGGGTGAATAAATGGTATGGGTCTCTTGCCATTCTCAAGAGACAATGTTTTCAGCACCACTTCTAGGACATCTCCAAGATTTTTCTTATGAACTCTCTTATCCGTCCCACTGTTCTCTATGGGTTTGTTGTCTGGGGGCCCTCCCTTTTGAACATAGATCGGGCTTCTGCTGAGAGGATTCAGACTCTCCTCCTTCACCGCTTCATCATATGCAAACAAGATGGTCCCCCAGTGTATTATTTTGGCAGAGTTTAGAGCCAACACAACATACATGGTATTCAACTATAAACATATTAGATAGTAGAATAAAAAATCAAAATGTAGATACCCTAATTGATTAATTATTTTGTAGTTTAGTCAATGGGATCTACTTACATGGAGTGGTAGATAATGGCCATCTATAATCATTATATTGTAATGGAGAGTGCTAATACATTTATATAGATATGTTATTGGGAGTATTGATTTATGTTTCTTTACATCTATTATCCACTGGCAGAGTTCGGAGCCAACACAACATTATGGTAGATTAATTAAAGATCTAATACATGGTAATAATATCACTCTTTCGATGACGGACCTAAGTTTGTATATGAATTTATGATGATGATGGTTCAAGAGTAGGATGTGAGTCGGGAACAAGAAAGCAACAAGGGAATAATAGAAAAGGAGTTTGAAAGTTGTACTCATAGGGAAAATTGTAAGTCAGGAACAAGAAAGAAACAAGGGAATAATAGAAAAGGATTTTGAAATCTATACTCATAAGGAAAATTGTAAGATAATATCATATTCTACTAATACCTATAACATCTCACTATATCTAGTATCACATTATGTTCATCAGTAATAGAAGTACATGCAACTGATCCTTGAAACAAAAAACTTCATATATATGCAGCTACAAACAGAAGAAACACATATGATGACCAAAAAAAATAGGAGGCCATACAGATGGAGCCAAAGACACAAGTTGTAGAACAATAATAGTCTTACCTAAGTTTATTTTCATTCAATGACTGCAAATAGTGAAATTAAAAGCTTTGTTTTAAAAAACACCTGGACTTCAACAACCTGCATTTGTAGAAATTATGCACATAAAATAACAAATAACATAAATAAAATAAATAATTGCAAATAAAACATAAATTATTGCAAACTCAGATTAGCACTTTTTTGCATATATTTCTTCTTCTAGTTCCAGAGCTTCGGCTCAATAAAATCTTTCTAAATTTGTTTGATATATCAAAAAACTTATAATTTCCTCTAATAAATAGATGGCTTCATCTAACAATAAGCACATGCTTTTGTGAAATACAAACTTTTGATTTATTTGTTTTGTTAGTTATTCTTACACGTAGGAATCTAAAAGTGAACTACCTAAAAAATTAAAATCATGTAAAAAACAAATTACTTTTTGCTTTTCTTGGGGAAAAATTAAACTATTTTTTCTAATACTCCCTCTTAATTTTGAACTTCAAGATTTTATTTTTCTAGAGCTGAGTGTACACTTCTAGATCTGACATATTCCGGATCACAAACTCCCAAATAATCTCTCAAATAAGTAAAAACAATATTTTCCAAAGATTTCTTAAAAATATTAGCAAACTGATCTTCGAATCTGCAAAATTCAAGACAAATTTTCTTGTTGTTAACCAATTCCCTCATGAAGTGATACCTCATGTCTATGTGCTTTATCCTCTTGTTAAAAACATGATTTTTGGATAATGTTGTTTCTTAATTGTTGTAACAAAATATTTGTGTAGCATCCTCTTGATTCTACCTCAAATATTTCAACACTCTTCTTATCCAAACAACCTAACATGTTGCTCATGTTACTGTTACATACTCTACTTCTACTAAAGATAGTGCGGCTATGGGAAATTTTTTCGATACCCATAATACTACACCTATTCCAAAGTGAAAATCATTTCTAGATGTGCTCTTTCTATCATTAATACTTCTGGCATTGTAATTGTCTATGTAACCTATGAGTTTTAACTCATCTGATGTTGAATACAAAATTCCATGATTCTTAGTTCCACATACATACCTTAAAATCCTTTTTCCAGCTTGCCAATGTGAATATTTTTGAAATTATTGTAGACACTTATTTTCGGTATAGCACCCCTTCGTCATCTCACATTCATCCAATTTTCTATTCTCGCATCTCTTTCTCTTAAATTAAATAAAATCCTATCTATTTGCTCACATTATTTGATTGATTATCAATGGGCTCCATATGGACCCATTTGATAATTCAATTTTTGGCATCATCCCCCATCTCTCACAAATTATTTAATTCATAATGCATATCTCCGACACATTTTTTTCAAAATGAAATATTTTATCTCACCCCCCATTCAAATCATGTCTCCCACTTTGCCTAATAAGTCAAACTATGGGACCCATGTGATCACATCATATCTTCTAACTTAGGGTTACTTTACTCTAACCCCATGGTTACTCTTCTTAACCCTCAGTCTAACCACATCATTAAGCTATAAATATGGGTTTTCCCCCATATTTCGGGGGGAATATATTTTTAAAAGAGGGGAGAATACTATTTTTAAAAAGAGCTGAGAGAGATGGAAAGTATAGGTGGAAAGACTTAGGCTAAAGAGAGTTAGCACTAAGGGTGTGTGAAAATATTTTTCTTGTTAAATCTTTGAAGGAGAAAGCTCTGATATTTGTCCTCTTATCTCTACCATCTTGATGCCTGGTTCATTTCCATAGCAGGACATAAGCTAAGTACTCTTGTTATTTCAGTTGCTTGTCATTTTTACTATTTCTGCATTCACATGATCTATTATTATCTTGTCTAACACGGGGCTTGACATCCTCCAAGGGAGTTGAAATCCTCTTAGAACCGGTACCATCCGGGAAACCCCCGCATATTGTGTTCTAATCTTATCTGGTTTAGTTTTACAGATCTAGCTTCTTGATATCGTGCATCTATTTTTTTGCGCCCGTATCATCCATCACCATCTCCAAGGTACTAAGCCCTTGTATACTTCGACGTTGTCTCATGTTTCTTGATTACTCGTACACTCACCTTGGATAGGAATCTAGAAACTCAGATCAACATTTGACATGCTTGGTGGGACTAGATCCAAGATATGGTCATATTTTGTTTGTTTTTTCTCATATTTTATAACTCCTTGTGCAAGTTTGGTGTTATCTTTGTCTATAGCAGAGGTTTTCACTCATCCTTCAAGGTAATTGCTCTTCTAGTGTTTAATCAGCCTGAGTACTAAGATTGCATGGGAAACGAGTCCGGAAATTAATCTTATTGTTTAATTTTATTTGCAATCTTAGATGTATAATAGATATATTTTTTCTTTTTTAACGACCTTTTCTTTGAACTAATAAAATACGTCTTTATAGTCAATTTAGATCATAATTTCTAATTATCTATATATAATCGAATTTCAAATTATACTAATCTATAGTTATTTTGTTAAAAAAACATAACAATCTATAGTTATTTATTTTAAAACATAATAGACAATATTTATTTATTTAAAAATACAATTTTAAAAAATCAAATTAAATAAATTAAAATTAAAATTATAATCATAAATTAAAGCCTATAAAAATTACTTATCTACTTCCTATCCCTGACGGAGCTCCCACTCACCCTCTCCAAACAGACTCTCCACTCCCAGCCACACACTCACTTCGGCCATATCCATCTCCATGCTTCACCCGTTCCTCACCGCTTCCTCACAGTCCTCCCTTCACGCACATCTCCCTCTTCCTTTCCATCCTCCACACCCGTTGCTCAGTCATGTCCCTACCTGACTTCTCCCATTTCAAACCCACCACTTCCCCAGGGACTCCCTACTCCTATGCCTCCCACCATCTCTCCATGACCCACTCTAACCTAGACTCCCTCGTGCTATTCACCCTTCTCTCCTGCTTCCCTCACGAAGCTCCCTATATATCGCCCATTGAATCTCCTTCCTACCCATCTCCCCTACCCACTCAACCTCCATCTGACCCACTGTCCATGCCCACTGAATCTCACGTATAGTATACCTCGACCCCTCATATCTTCACGTTCTCTTTTGCAAGGACCCCGGTTTGGTCTAAATATTTACATTTGCAAGGAATATGTATCTCCCTACACTCTACAATGAGTAATCCCTGTTGGGACTCGCCACCCACACTTTGTATAAACAAGATCTTGCTTTATACTTCCTTTGCTCTCCACTGCTTACTACCTTCTACACATGATGATGATCCAAGACGGTATAATCAATGATTAGAATATGAAGCACTTCTGCTTAGAATAGTAAAAACTCTTGTTTTCCTAAAAGCTAATCAATTATGAATCTACTATGAGGTCTCTACGTAATCCTGAGACGAACTACTTGTGGCCAACTTTATAAATTGTTGATTGGAGTTTCATCTGGCTTGATAAATACGTTAGCCATAGTCTAGCCAGAGAATAATTCCTCATGTTAATTTCTTATATGTTCAAAGCCATCCAAATCAGGGAAAGGATCATACATATAATTCTTTGCACTAATCATACAACAAACGATCAGAATCCACTGATAAACGATAAACTAATGGCAATAAAAGACCAGATGACTTCACAATTCTTTCTGCAAGTTTGGTAAGATCCAAGCTAATACAATCTCCCTGTAAGTTCTTATCAGTTTTGAATTCACGCAAGATTTATGTGTAGTGACTATCACATCCCTTTGCCTCGCTGTCTCCAACTTAGTTTCCACTTCACACAAGATTTTTTGATAGTGAATGTACAACCCCTTTGTCACACTTGGTTTCCAATTTTATTTTTTTAGAACACAATTATAAAGAATGTCTGTTATTAACAATGTCTTTTAGTATTTAAGTGTAATTTCATGTGTGTACAATATCCTTTTTAAACAATTTCTTTACAATCTTTTCCACTGTATTTATAAACAGAGCTCATAGAATCATAGCCAATTATAAATTTCTCATTTAGATTTTTGTTGGTTCCCATCATATCATTGTACATGTGAAAGCCACATCCATGTGCAGTCTAACCCGCTGAGACCTCACTCACCTCCTCAACTTATCTTCATACCTCTTATTTCCCCCACCTCTCTTTCCATCCACACCATCCTCTATCAAATCCCTCTTCAATCACGTCCCTTCTTGTCCCCTCATCATTCCTTGACTCCTCCACCGGTTATTTAAGATTGTTGTTTATTATTTTGTTGTGAATTCCTTCATTTATTATCTATGATTGATTGATTTATTGATTTTTTATTTTTATTTTTTATTTTTTCTGTTTTCATACGTCTAACCGGCAATCTCATTATTTTATCTTGTAATTTGTTTCATTAGTTTTATTCACTCTATTTGTCTATAATTTTGTATATATTCTTCTCTTGTATATCAGTTAGCTTGGGTAGCTTATTGTATATTATTAATTAAATTCATATCTTGTTCTATGTTAGATATTATTTTTATTTTTATTTTTTGTCTCTCACTAATTGATTTATTTGCTTTTGTAGGTGACCTCCATGACCTTGCAACCATTAAATCACGTTGTCAAAGACCAACATTCAAATAAAACACAATCACACAAAAAACCTTTACCAACCTTATCTATAAACATAAATGCTGCCATTTTAGGGTACCTACATGTTTTGGGCCACTGACTAGCACTTCCAAATACACCATCATCACATACAATCACATAACAATGATTAGCGATTCTCCAGGTATTTCTCATTTTTCCCTATTTTGTATTTTTTGCATCGAACTTTCCCTTTCCTAAGTGTCTGTATACATCGAATGTCACATTTTATTTTGGTTTAAAATGAACCCTCTGCATCCTGCCTGATCACATAGTTTAAGTAAAATGACTTAACTCTCTGCATTTCACTTATCACACACTATTTGAGACTGCAAAAACATAATTAACACATCCAACAGCTCCCATATAGATATATAGGCATCATGACAAATAGATATATAGGGCCAGGGTTTCACCTATCAGGCGGGAGCCTCAACACAATCCCTATTGGAGAGAATTCCGTCAGAACGAGACCCTCCGAATGAGAGAAAATATAGGGTAGGGTCTCCGGAGGGTCTCCAGAGGGGCGTTCGGAAGGTCCGCTGCCGTTGAGTGATAGATCTATATATATCTCTTGAACCAAACTCTATCTATAGGGGTCTCCCAATGACCAACCAACTATATATAAAGGGGAGGGGAGGGGAGGGGAGTTCCTCTCACCTGGTTAATTGATTGGGACCTAAACACCCAATAGGAAACTGTCTGAGACATCTGCCAATCCATAATTTCCTGAAACCAGCCTTAGAATCCTTTAGGCACCTTCATTACCTACTTTTCTTTTCTATTCATATCCTATAAATTAATCATGAGGCTAAAAAAATTTATGTTTTATTTGTTTGTCAACAACATACATAAGCAAATGTTTCTCTATTTCACACCTATTTTCGTTCTCTCCCAAATCGAGATAAAACAACAATTTGCTTTATCCAATAAAGTTACTTCCTCTGATGATCTCACCCAACAAGATTCTAAACTCAAAACCACACCTTCAACCACCCAACCTCCAGTCTCCATGGTCTCACTTCATGAGAACCATGTCATACAAAATTATTCCCACCTTGATACCAATCCTCATATCTCTCTTCAAGACAGTCTTCCTAAATCGATCACACCACCATCTCTTTCTCCTCTAGATACACTCGAATCTCCTCCTAACCCCATACACGATTTCTTACTCAAATCGTCTCCTACAATATCTCAATCCTCCCAATCTCCAAAATTGATGGGGCGCATTCCACCCACATCCCATTTTTACAATTCCATTAATAGGCCTATCCAACTTTCTCAAACTCATAACACATATATTCCCGCTTATCGTCATGCCCTTATCGCTCAACATCAACCTATACAACAATCCCAACCTATGACACATGTTATTCTTTGCCAAGCAGCTCCCTAAACACCCACATATCTATAAATTAATCAATTTTCTTATCAAACCATTTTGGAAACGTCCTATCCACAAACTTGTTAACCGCCTTATCAGACACTTCACCAAACACCCACACACCCACAAACACATTATTCACCTTATCAAACTACTTTTCAAACCACACAACCAATCCAATCTCAACCTTACAACACCTCGAGTGATTCAATTTACGCCTTAATGAATCGGTTAGCCAACTTAGAGACCCTTACCATACCACCCAAGAACACCTTATCCTATGAACAAATTTGTAACAAACCGATTCATTTGTCAGTTCTAATGAAACCCTATCCCCCTCATTGGAAGCTTCTTGCATTTAATAAGTTCAATAATAAAGAATATCCCCAACAAAATATCCTCGCATTTAAACATGCATGTTGTATTATTGCACATGATCATGATTTACTTCTTCGCACTTTCCCTATGTCTCTGTCTGGTCCCGGGTTGGACTGGTATAACAATATCCCGTGATATTCCATATTCTCTTTCACTCAACTTACACAATTTGTTCTTAGAACACTTTTCTATCAATATCACATGCAAAACCACTATCACTGATCTATATACCATTCGAAAGTATGAAAACAAGCCCATTGTTGACTTCATCGCATGATGTTATAAACCAACTATCCTTCACTATCCCGCAAACCAAAGTCATCGAATTATTATCGTGTTCGTGTGCCAAACATATATCATCCACTTTGCAGATCCAATAATTATAAACCTTTGATGAAGCTTTCGCAATGGCTCACAAGCTTGAAACCCATGCCATTGATCAGGGTCATCTTAAATTAAGTTCAAGTAAATCAAAAATTGAATCCACTGAACCATTTACACCTAATGGCGAGTTCAAGGCTGCGGCCGACACTATGGTCATTGAACCCTCATCCCAATCTACACCAAGCACATGGTCTCAACAACAATCTCCTCAATCAACAACCAACTACACTCCTTTAGGAGAATCATATAGTTCTATATTTGATAAGTTGATGAGTGTAAACTCCATCCAACTTCCTCCCATATGACCCGTGGAAAACTCGCAAGCCAAGCCTATTTGATATCATGAGGCCCACTTTTGTAAATATCATCAAGTCAAAGGTCATGACATTGAGAGATGTCATTCCTTCAAAGATCATGTCCAACAACTCATAAATCAAGGGGATATCCAAATCGATACCTCTTATTGCGCAAACTAACCAACCACCAACAAATCATGGTCACCCCCTTGACATCTCGATTATCAAACACTTGTATGGTTGACACTGGTCAATCAAGATCCCATCTTATCACCAAGGTTTATACATGTTTCCCACCTCTTATTCAGAATGTTACACCTACATCAACTTTCACTACCTATCCCTAAATCTACACCTTCTCCTATCCTTATCACATCCACATCAAATTCAACTATATCATCCATTTCTTCCACTTCAAACATACCTCAATCTATCACATTAGATTCATCCTTCAGCACTTATTTCAGCTCCACTCGTATCCCACACATATCCCTACATCCCTCACACCTATTCATTCACTGAAATATTCATCAAATACACCTATTACTACAACCTACATTACTCACAACCATCCCAAAAAAACTCAGTTCTACTACATGCGCCCTTGCAACGCCATCTTCAAAATCAACCCCTTTAGAAAACATATCAGTCTTACCCCTCGATCTACATTTATGAAATAACCAGGTCCATTCTACTTCCACATCTGAAAATGCTCCTACATTTACTGCATTTCCCTTACCCATATGTGTCTACTCCATCGGTTATCACATCACTCACATCTCCACATATTCCAAAAATTGCTACAAGTTTATCTACCCCAGCAACCCCTATACCTATCATATCAACAAGTCCACCTATCTCTACCGCGTGGACAGATCTATGGATAGACGAGCCAACAGTGTGCAGGGCTTAGCCCCTCTTTGAGACAGCAAAGCGAAACTGGTTTATTGCTATTTCTACTAGCAGGAACCTATGCAAGTCTCACAGATTCTGCCTTCGGGGGTTGGGATCTCATCCCAGTAGAGTGTTCCAGGCTGCGAAAAGAAAGGAATGAAAGAGGGAGAAGAGAAAGAACAGATCCGAAGGGAGAAAAGAAATGAATTCCAAAGCAGAAAGGTCAGAAGATTTATGTTTTTAGTTTGGTAGTAAACAGAGCCAAACCTACTTGCATAAATAAACAAAGCAATACTGATAAACAAATGACGGAAAAGTAGATATGAATCCAACAGATTAAACACATACAGATCTAACGTAAGAAAGATCTAATGTATAACACAGCTATTGAGCACAAAGTCTGAATAATTGTATTACTGTTCTCTTCTGTTACAAGAAAGCTCAAAGTCTTTCTCTCCTCACTTCTATTTCTATCTAAAAAATGTTCACACTGAATACAACAAGTATTCCCATATTTATAGAAGATGAGGGAGAGAGAAGGCAAAATGGAGCCAACCACTTATTTACAAAGATATTTACAAAATATCTAAAAGTCATGTTGACTTTGACAACTTGGTGGATGACATCATCCCATGATGCAACATGGATGATGTCATCATTTGTATCAACACATTTTAGACATTTCAAAAAGAAAGTCGGAGAAAAGAGAGAGGAATAAGAAGAAGAAGAAGAAGAAGAAGCTACTCATCATCATCGTCCTGCGGCCGAAAAGGGGTTGCCTGTTTCTGATGCTGCTCAGGAGATGATATGTGGAACTGAGCGCGGTATTCCAAAAACTTGCTAATCATCGGCCCAAATTGATCCTGTGATGGATCCTTGTGCCGTTCACTGATTGCTTCGCAAGTCTCCCGCTCGTCTATGAGCTTTTCTGGGAGTTTGGAATAATCTTTCCCCACCTCGATAAGGAACCCGATGAAGTCCCTACAGGCCAGTAGGTTGTTGATAGATTCAGTGTCGAATGTGACCTCTGGCCCTGTCCCTTGAGAAGCTATCTCCTTGAAGATCCGGATAGTGTCATCAGCTGATCTCAAGGTAAGGGAAGGAGTGAGCAACCCTGGAGTCATGGCGAGAACAACTTTCTCCATTTGATGCATTGCATCCAGGGCCTCTTCCTTTACCTTGTCTATCTTTTCCAGAACGAATTCTAGCTGATCTATCCGATAGTCCAGAGTGGACATAGTTTTGTTGAGGGCCCTTGGATGGCCGAAGACTCCGAACTTGACCAGATCTTCGACTGAACAGTTGAACATTTGTTGGAAGGTCTCGTGCTGGAGTCTAGCATGCTCTAACTCTTCTGATATCGGACTTGCTAATGCTTGGAGTTCCTTGTTCGCCTTTCCGATGTTTAGGTATAAACTGGTATACTCGGCGATTACTCTTTCACTATCCTTGAGGATTTGGCTCCTCCAAGCAGAAACGGCCATACCTTGCTCGCCGATCTTTGAATACTCATTGATCTTCTCCTGACTGAGCAGCTCAGGAGTCTCGGCGGCAGTTGTGGGAGGTGCACTTCCCATCTTCTGTAAGGCTTGAAGCAGGTATTTGTTCTGCTCCTTCAGTAGCCTTTTCTCCTCTTTCGTTTCCTGAAGCTTTTTGCAGAGTGCATCAACTGCGGAAAGAGCTTCCCCCTGGAGACTTTCAGAGGATGTCCCCATTGTGACTTGGGTCACGGTGAAATCTGTCGGAGACAGATCTTCTTTCTCTTTGAGGGGGTTGGGGTACGCTATTTCCATGACTCTCTCACCTGCAGCGCTCTTCGAGAAGCGTGTAACCGGCTTCTGTTTCTTTGCTCCTTTAGCTGGAATGACCGAAAAGTCCATCGGAGCGATGGGGACTTTCCTCTTTTGTTGGCTCAGCTGCTGAGAGATCCAAGCTGGTCCTATAGAAGAAGGACCAGAGACAGAGAGGGAGGCAGTAACGGTAGAGGAGGGGAAAAACGTGGAGACACGCGGCGGCGGCATGGAAAGAATAGCCGAAGAAGTGTCCACGGGAGGAAGGGAAACCGCAACTGCAGAAGACATAGGAAGGGAAGGGAGCTCGGAGATGAGGGAAGAAATAGAGGAAGACAAATCAGCGAGGGAGGAGAAGATAGATGAAGAAGCAGGGGAAAGGGTAGAAGAAGGGGCAGAGGACACGACCAAAGGGGTGGTCGTTTGAGTCACTCGAGGAGGGGAAGGAAGAGAAGAAGAAGGGATAGAAGGGACCTCTGAAGTTGTAGCGACGCCGACATCCTGGGTGGATGGGCGTATAGGACTATCCTCTGTCAATTCTTCCTCCAGAGTTATAACCTGTTCTGGCTCTGAGGGAAGAGGACTTTCAGGGGCTTCTTCCTGAATGGTGCTAGTTTCACCTTCTGCACCTTTGCCTTTCAGCTGTTTCTTGGACCTTGGAGGTGCATTGCCCAACGGGGAAGTTGTGAAATCTACCCCTAGGTAGATTAGTCCGTTCATGCGGCACCAATGCTCTGTTCTCCGCATAGTCTCTTTGACCCTCTCCTCAATTGTTTGAGGAGCCTTGTTCCTGTCAATGGCCGGGAAGGGCCAATTGTCCCCATCTGTGTCATTATACACCTTATCTACTTCATCTTCCGTAGTCTGGAAGCCTTCGGGGACAATGGCCACTCCGTATTGGATGATTTCCGCCAATGCTAAGCGAGAGTGATCCTTTCTTCTGAGTTCCGCCTCATGGAGAACGTCAATGTAAATATCCTCAATTTGAGGGACATGGATCGGATCGAGCTTCGCTTTTGGCAGGCAGCTTCTTGGGTCGAAGGTAGGCCTGGCTGGGAAGTCATGCTTCAAGTTGAGTAGCTCCAGCTCTGCGAACATTTCCTTCGCCTTATGGTGGGTGGAGCATGTGTATCGGCCCACTTTGAGGGGGAAAGGAGTTCCACCCTTCTTTCTTTTGAGGCACTTCTCATGGTATGTGACCAGCTGCCTTGACAGTTCTAGTAGAATCAGCTTAGGCCCAGCATACCTTGGTAGCCTGGTTGGCTCTCCCAAAAAGTTGGCAGCCCTCAGATAGGTGAACGTGGGAAATTGGGTGAACAGGGCCCCCCATTTCTCTGTGACTGCCACTATGTTTTTGGTCGTCCGGCTATGAGTCATGTTTGGCCTCAGTAGGCAGATGACATGATAGAAGAATGCATCGTTAACTTTTGTGAAATGTTGGATGCTATTCTCCAGCCTCAGCTCTGGGTAGTAATCAAATATCTTGGCCTGAGGCCATACTCCACTTCGGTTCAGCCCCGGATAATCCCTTGCCGACGCTGCAGCGTAGACTACATAGGAGTTCATATGGAACACTCCTGTTGTGGCGAACTGTTGTAGCTGCTCAGAGATGGTGCTGCTTATTATTTCACCCCAGCAAAAGCGCTGATCGGGTAAATTTTTATTCATTGTCTCCAAGTACCGCAGCATCCATTTATGGAAATAGTGGGCATCTGAAAGCCCGAAGACTCTGCTCAGGAAGGTGATAGTATCGCTGAGCTCCTCTGAGAAATCACTTCGGTGGATAGTCTGTGGCCACCGGGTCACCACCTTCTTGTTCTTTAGGTAGACCTCATTCATCAACTGCATGCACTGGTCTTCGTTGTCTTCCCAGGCCTTGATGCATTCTCGTTGGCTAACAGCCACGAAGTTCCGGTGGTGAGGGATGCCGAGCATTATTTCAAAATGACGGGCAGTGAGGTTTATGACTACCTCGCCCTTGCTATTTTCGACACATCTTGTGTCTTTGTTGTAACATTGGGCAATCACCATCATGAATTCGTTGTTGACAGCGCTGACGGGGATTCCTCCGGCGAAGTGCAGGGCACTGCCTATTAACTTGTCCATCCATGGACTTCTTGTAACTTTCTGAGTCCTAACCCAGAATTCCTCCATGTCAATGTGACCCAATTCTGAGTCTCTGACATCCATACTGCACTCAGCCTGTGATTCGGGCATCCTGACCCTCTGATATTTGTATTTCATCTCTTCTTCTGTCAGCTTAGCCTTTCCTCTTGGTTTGGTGGGTTTCTTGCTTGACGTAGACATGTGTTCTTTCGAACTCAGTTGCTGATCTGCATGAAGAAGAAGTGAGACCCAATCCAAAAAGGTTGAATTAGTCATTTGATCTTCCATTGGAATGCTAGCAGAAGAAAGAGTTAGAGATTTTAAGGCTTAGGGCGCAGGGCGCATGGAAAATGCAAGTTACAGGCCAAATAGATAAGGCGCACATAAACAGAGTGTTGCAGAGGTTATACTGGCGCTAAAGGCGCATGGCACATGGATGAAGCAGATTGCATTTTATAGCAGGGCGCATGAAAATTGTATGTTACATTGGGATTCGGTGCGCCCTTTGGCGCATGGATGGATCATGTAACATGGAATTTTCGTGTGCCAAAAGGGGCATGACGCGGCGCATGAAGGGTTTACACAACATCATGTTACTGCAATCGGGGGTGCGCCCGCGCCTTTATAGCTTTATACTTGCGCGAATAAGGCTTGTGTTGCATGGAAGCTGGGTGCGCCCTTTGGCGCATGGAAACGGGATGTAACATGGATAAATGGTGCGCCAAAGGCTTTTAAGGGGCGCGGGATCGACACTTGTAGCATGCGAGAAAGGCGCGCCTTGAGGGCGCATGAGTTCTAGATGCAGCATGACAAATGGGTGCGCCATTGGCGCGGGTTTAGATCATGTAACAGGGCGGGTAGATGCGCCAAAGGGGCGCAACTATTTTTTAGTGTAACAAGGCGCGCCAGTGCGCCACAGAACTAAACTCATAGCTCAAACCTTTTCTTTCTTTCCTCCATTTCAAAGGTTGCTTGGACATATAAGGTTTCATAAAAAGATTTTCAGACCAAGCCTTTTCAAAACAACACTCTTTACCAGCAGATCTGGAAAGAGGGAGGGAAGGGAGGAGGAAAAGAAGAAAATGAGACAGGACAGCACAGGGGAGGAGCTAGCTTAATCATAATCTCATTTTAAAACCGGCCAGCAAGCCAAAACACAGACCAAGAACACTCAAAGAACCGAAAGCACAAAACGGAGAAGAGGGAGAACCTCTCACCTTGGATATATAGCAAAAGTTTGGAGAGCGGGTCCACAGGGCGATGAAAACGACGGAGCAGAGGCTGACAAGTCCAGAACGATCACGTGCTTTGCAAAAGAATGAAAATGACGTTGGGCGCGCACGTATATTTATAGAAAAACTGGTCATCAATGCGCCAACCACTTTTGAAATGGCGCATGAAAGTTGCTGTCGACAGGGGAAAGCGTGCGCCCTTTGGCGCACCATATGCATTGTCGACATGAAGTTATGTGCGCCCTTTGGCGCACCAAAACTTTGTGTTGCAGCGAGATTATGTGCGCCCTTTGGCGCACCGAAAAGTGGCGCAACAAAAGCAATGTCAACAATAAGGCGCATGCGCCTTGGCGCACGCAAAAGAGACTCAACATCCTTTGGCGCACCGAAAGACGTGCTTAACATGGAAAACCATGTGCCAAAGGCTTTTAAGTGGGCGCACCAAAACTTTGTGTTGCAAGGCAAATCCATGCGCCCAGCCAAAAAAGGCTCAAAAAGACTAAGTTCGAAAACTAGATTTCCCGGGAAGGGATTTTACAACGTTTCGAACACGAAGGATCCCTAACGAGGGATCGAAACAAAATTTTCGGTATGGTTATCGGTAAAATTGCCCTTGTCAATTTTACGGGATAATCCTAACTCCAAGTTGAGACATCCCATCGAAACCCATGACATTTCAATGGGGTCATACACAGAAATATTTTGACATTTAACTCGAACATCTGCCATCAAACTTCCTCCTATTAAAGCCTTCAATCCCTATAGTCCCAAGTTATCATGGTTCAATCCTAATTGCAGTTGTACTTATCATCGTACCCCAAGTCATGATGTCAAACATTGTAAGGCCTTTCAGTCAATCATCTATAACCTTATTGAGAAAGATGATTCCTCATTCAGGGGAAAGTTCCTTCTCCATCTACCTTGAATCCAATCCATATCCCATCTTTCTGATCTCCTATGATCCCTCCATCCATATCATCCCTTAATATCCATTCAACCCATGTCATTCCTCCTAAGGAATGCCCTTCATTGTACGTCAACGTTGCTTATCTTGCTAAACACACTTGTGGTCTCCAATCATTTTCCCCATCCAAATCTAAAAAATCTCATCTAAGCCCTTTCGACATCCTTTACCTCCTTCACATTTAACTCATTGGGGGAATAACCTTCCCATGCCATTTAACATCTTATCCGTATAACCCCTTTGTTACTAAGGGACTTTTCTCTTTGACATTGCTTTGTTTACTTTCTTCACATCCATCCAATCTAAATTAATTATATCCAAATCCTCATCTCATTCTAAGTCCTCCTTTGAGGCCATGTTCGTCCTTCCATTGAGGGACCATTTTCTTGAAGTCCACCATTGTGGCCATATTTGTGTTTCTTCTGGAGCACCATCCATTTCTAAGTCCACCATTGTGGGTATATTTGTGTCTCCTTCGGGACACCATTTATTTCATAAGCCCTCCTTTGAGGCCATATTTGTTCTTTTATGTTTATGCTCCTTTTGGGAGTATCATCTTTTTCATTGAAGCCCTCCTTTGAGGCCATGTTTGTCTCTTCATTGAGGGGCATTTTTCTCTAAGTCCACCTTTGTGGCTATATTTTTGTTTCTTTTGGGGCACTATCTATTTTGAAGTCCACCATTGTGGCTATATGTGTGTCTCTTTTGGGACACCATTTATTTCATCAAGCCCTCCTTTGAGGCCATAATTGTCCTTCTATGTTTATGTCTCTCTTGGGGCATCATCATTTATTTTCATCTAAATCCACCATTGTGGTCATATGTTTGTTTTCCTTCAAAACATAGTTTTGTTTCCTTCTTGGCTATCATCTCATCTTATTGCAGCTACACTATCTTCCCTTTCATAGTGGTAAACCAGAAATGGAACCTCTTAATGCATTGCACTTACGACCATTCTAATGTTAATATATCTACCAATGGAACGTAGTTACATCCTTAGATTGTTCTGCCATCTTTAGCCCCTTCAATTTTTCATTATAATAATATGAATTATGAAATCCTCCTTCACTACTTTGATGTGATCCCGTAACCATTACATTTGTCACCTTCTTGTTCTCATATTGCAGCCATGCAAAGGGTCCAGGGTGTCTCTTATACATTCCTTATCCCCTCTTAAGTGATTTACTTAGCTATTTCTAGCTCTCCCCCATGTGAAGCTCAACTTCACATATGCAAAAGGAAAAATTAAAAGTTATAAAAAATAGACTGATCCCTCAAAGGATAGCTATTCATGCAAAAAAAAAAAAGTATACAAACCAAAATCCAAAAAATATCAATTGAAATAGTCCGATCCCTTGAAGGACAGCTATCATATTATTCTTTTCATCTATATTATGTATAAAGTATACCATACCCTCGAAGGATGGCTACTCTGTTATTATGGCATCTGGAAGGTTTTCCGCATTGATCAACCTTCTTCTATCAACATTTTCCGAAAGCTTCCCGCATTGATCAACCTTCTTCTATCAACATTTTCCGAAAGCTTCCCACATTGATCATCTTTCTACTATTGTTATTTCCCTTTCCCAGAGCTGGGGCATAGACTTAAGGAACACCACCTTTGGATATCCCTCTTCCCGCATACAAGTCACATCTTTGATCCCTTTGTCATGTCAGCATTAGGATTATAAGCGTATTTCATCTATATCTCCCTCATGATCTTTTGGTATAACTAACTATCGATGGTTATGTATTAACACCTACTATTGGCTATAAGTGTAATGCCTTGAGTGGTACCCTTTCTTATTTATCTCTAATCCATTTCGAAACATAGTTTCCCTATACACAGCTGTTACAGTTATTTCCGTTCATCTCATCCAAATCACCTTTTATAAAAATCACATCAAATTTCACACTATGAATTTTATATCTATCCATCATCTCCATGAATGTGTTTGCAAATATACTCTTCGGTTTGTGAATTCTACTTAGTCATCGCTGCAGTTTGAGAATCCTACTTGAGGGTCCTTCTCAAGGAAAATTCATTATCCTGCAGCTCCTTATCTCTCAATATGTTCAAAACCGTCTTTGATCCATTTCTCCTCACTCTCCATGTCAACTCATCACCATTTGTCTCCACATCATCCTTCTCACCTTTCTGTCCCCTTACATGACGCCAGATATCTTGCTTATCTTTCCTCTTGAGTTTATCTTTTATTCTTCCACTTTCAATTTGACAATCTTGTTTAACCATTCATATAGCCATAGAACCTTAGTTAAGGCATGTCTTCTTCCTTGAATCCTCCCGCTGTAGAAGCTTCTTCACCATTTCCTCTTTTGAAAAACGACCATCACCACCACAAATGTCTTTCCACTCCTCCTTTTCCACTTAACACTCTCGCATCATCACTACCACCACATGGGCATCCTAGTTAAGGATTTCCCTTACACTCTCCATCTAAAACACATATATTCCCCAATCCATTCATGTCACAGTCATTTGTTTCCTTGTTATCACATTGTTATCACCTCCTGTCATCGCTTGTTCCATTTTGGTATACACTGCTTAGTCTTTTCATCATTCTTCTTCTTCTTCAGTTTGGCGATCCTACTTAACCATCTCCGTCATAGGGAAATCTTACTTAAGAGTTTCTCTTAAGAATGGTTGGCCATCTAATCCTTCCATCTTCCATCATTTCTTCCTCATCTTTTTTTTTCTGCCTCTCATCGTACTCATCCATTCCAACCAACCCTTCCACATCTGCATCCAATACAATGTTGTCTTTCTCCTTCCATATCGTCACTGCCAGTTTGGCAATCTTACTTAAATCCTCATGCAGCATGGAGATCTTACTTAAGAGTCGCTCTTAAGCATGATTTTTCATCCTACACTCCCCCACTACCCCACATTCTCTCCATCTACCTTTTCTCATCATTCCCCATCATCACATCCTCTCACCTCCTCCTCTATTCATCTAAACACCACTTCCTATTTGAACCTTGTTCATCTCCATCATCCCTCGCTGGGTAATATTACTTAACTGTTACTTCTCCATTCATTTCATGTCTTGTTTCTTCATTTATCTCTCATTCATTCTCATCCACTGCATCATCTCCTCATCTTCATCTTTCTACACATCGTTATCCCTTCTTTCTTTACTCTTTCCACTCCATCTTATAGAGTTCTCTCACATATCTACTCCCATATTTACCCATCATTGTCATTTATCTTCTAATTCTTTCATCATCATCTTTTATTTCCGCGCTAAGAATTATTGGTGGAATTATCCTAAAAATCACTCATCCCTATTCTGCACAGCCTAAATCATTTTCTTTGACCTCCTCCATTCTATCTTCATTCCTTCCTTCCTCTATGTTCTCTGATCATTATCAAAGGACTTCTCCTAACATCCCTTCATTGGCTTTCCCCCTCTCGTTCTTCATTTACTTTCTACCTTGTCTTATCTTTTATACTGATCATCATGGGTGGATTTCTCCTAACATCCATTCATTGACATTGCCTCTCCTATCCCATCCTTTCTTTTTCCTCACCATCTCTTTATATGTCATTCTTCCTTGCCAAGTTCTTCACTGTCTTCATCATACACCTTCTCTCTATTTTCTCATCATCATCATATCCTCATCTCATGCATCTCTATTTCTTTTCCAATTTATTTCATTCCTACCCTCAAGTTTCTCTTTATGTTCCTTATGCTTCTCACTCTTTTACCAAATATCTTCACTCTTAGTTCCCTTTCGTCCGCATAATTTTTTTCGTTATCTTCTCCTCCTTTCTTATCCTTATCTTATTTCACTTCCCCTTTATCGTCCTCTTCCTCGTTTTACCTCACAATTCCTCCTTACTTCCCCATCAAAAACCTAAATCTTCAGTGTTATCCCATTTCCTTTATCATCTCATCATCCACATGCATTTCCATGCGGTCAGTTCCATATTCTTTTCCTTGTATTTCCTCACTATGATCTGTCTCCTTTAATTTTCTTTGCTCTATCATCTCTTTCGTTTTCCATTACCTCTCTATTTTCCTCTGCTCCATCCTTCATCATGCCTTTCGTCTTGAATAAATATCTCCCTTTTTTTGTAATTTCATCCTCTACTATGTTCTTTTCTTATCTTATCTTTGTTTTTCCTTTTTCATTTACCCCTTTCTCTATAATCTTTCTTTGTTATCTTATTCCTCCCCTTTCACTCTTTATTTTCTCCTCCTTCATCTTCATCCCTCTATTCCATACCCATGTCACCTTTCTATTTAATCTTTCTTGCTCTTCTCATAATCAACCAATCCTCCTGTCTATTCCCTTTTCTCTTTCTCAACATCCCTTACATTCGAAATTCACAATCAATACCGATGTTTCTCTGTTTATGTATTGCCATCTATCCCTTTCATTACCGTTCTTGTTCTTCTCTTTCCCACATTGACCTCTTCTCTTTTTAAGAACCTTGTCACATCTTTTATCTTCGTTAGCCCTCTCACAGGGACATCATCATATCCATTTCTAAGAATCTCTTCCCATCTTATTTTGACATTTTTTCTTGGAAGATACCATAACGGACATCACCTATCTAATCTTGTTCCCTTCCTTGAATATTTTCTCTACTTTTGTTTTGTCACAAAAGTATCTCTATCACACTTACCAAAGAAATAAGACTTTTTTTTCTTCTTCACCTTCTAATTTTCTAACACTTATGCATCTTTTATATGAAACATGATTATCATTATACTTATCACCATTTTATCTCACCTTTCTATCCTATTTGCTCATCTTGTCCATATTTATGATTATTCTATCTATGCCTTATGTTGGGGCACCTTTTCATCCTTGTACTTGTCAACACATATAAACTCACTTTGTGTCTTTCCTGTGCCTTGTACTGGGGCATCATTATCTTCATTCTCGCCCCTTTTGTGGACGCATGCTTTTTTTTTTTTTGCACGATTCCTTACAAACAAAGGATTGCACACGTCCTTCACATTTATTTGCACATGTTTTGATGTTTTCCTATGACCCATTAGTCATCTTGGTTTACATCTATATTGCAGTGGTCTTCACCCACTCACTAGTCTGTAGAATGTTGTCATTTGTCTCTGTTGAGACCGTAATTTTCCTCTACCAATGTGATATTGGAGTTACCGCCATAATTTTTTTATTACGATCCTTTTTTTTTCCTACGGTATCTTGCCTTTGGTCATATCTTCATCCATCCTCAGACAAATCTTTCATCTAACCCTTTCTGTTTTGTCTCGTGGCTTGGTATCGCAAACCACTCAACAAAAAAGGGGGCAAATGTAGACACTTATTTTCAGTATAGTGCCCCGTCGTCATCTCACATTCATCCAATTTTATATTCTTGCATCTCTTTCTCTTAAATTAAATAAAATCTTATTTATTTCCTCACATTATTTGATTGATTATCAATGGGCTCCATATGGATCCATTTAATAATTCATTTTTTGGCATCATCCCCCATCTCTCTCAAATTATTTAATTCATAATGCATATCTCTGACACCTTATTTTTAAAATGAAATCTTTATCTCACCACCCATTCAAATCATGTCCCCCACTTTGCCTAATAAGTCAAAACTATGGGACCCACGTGATCACATCATGTCTTCTAACCACGGTTAACTTACCTAACCCCGACTACTTCTTAACCTCAGTCTAACGACACTCTTGAGCTATAAATATGAGTTCTCCCCCTCATTCAAGAGAAGGGAGATATTTTTTTTTTTTGAAAGAGAGAGACGAACCATAGGTGGAAAGACTTAGGATAAAGTGAGTTAGCACTAAGGGTGTGTAAAATCTTTGCTTGTTGAATCTTTGAAGGAGAAATATTTGACAGTGTCTCTTATCTTGCCATCTTAATGCCCGGTTCATTTCCATATCAGGACATAAGCTAACTACTCTTGTTATTTTAGTTGCTTGTCATTTTTACTATTGTTCACGATCTATTATTATCATTTCTAACACGGGGGTTGACATCCTCCAAGGGAGTTGAAATCCTCTTGGAACCGGTACTATCTGGGAAACCCCCGCATATTGTTTTGTAATCTTATCTAGTTTATTTTTACAAATCTAGCTTCTTAACATCATGCGTATTTTTTCTTTTCAACTGTATCATCCATCACCATGTCCAAGGTACTAAGCCCTTGTATATTCGACGTTGTCTCATGTTTCTTTATCACTCATACACACACTTGGACAGGAAGCTGAACACTCAGATCAACAATTTTATGAACCTTGAGATGAGTCTCACACCATACATAATATTTGGCCTTGTGACCCTCAAATACATGATACTTCCAATTATTCATGTAAACAATTTCGGATCTACAAATGATCCGTTGTCATCTTTTCTTAACTTAAAACCTACTGCAACAGGTGTTGGTGTTGGCTTGCAATTCAACAAGTTAAATCTCTTCAAAACATCATAAGCATATCTTGCTTATGAAATAAAAACCCCAGCTTCTGATTGTTAAAATTCTATGCCCAAAAAATAGTGCATGAGGCCTAGAAATGTCATCTCAAATTCTTTCTTCATAGCTAATTTGAATGAATATGTAGATGGATTTCCTGCACGATGATTAAATCATCCACATATAAACAAACAATACATTTTTTACCTTTCTCATTAATCTTAACATATAAGGTAGGCTCATTGTTGCTCCTACTAAAACCATTCTGTATCAAATAAGAATCAATCTTGTTGTACCAAGCTCTAGGTGCTTGCTTGAGACCATAGAGAAATTTTTTCAACATGTATACCTTTCCTCAATGACCTTAAATCTCATAACCTTCTAGTTGATTCACATAAAATTCTTCAAGAATTTTGATTTTACATCCATCTAATAAATAGGCAATTTATTTTTAGTTTTTATTGCTAAAAACGTTCTTACTGTGTCCAAACGTGCTACAGGTGTAAACATCTTGTTGTAATATACTCCATATTTTTGTGAAAATCCTGTTGACAATTTTTGCAATTGTGCAAAAATGGGCAACTCGAAACTTTGTCGTTACGATGAAATTAATGGGTGAAGTATACCTAAGATAAAGAAGTTCTGATGTCATTAGTTATTAATGAATTATTTAATGATTAAGTGAAATCTGCAACTATGTGTGATGTTACAAAACATAACATATCAATTAGTCTACACTTTCATGATACCTTCAGCAAAAGAACACAAAGGCCCCGAAGGACTGTTGTGTTGTCTTGATGAAAACACTAAATTGTAGAATAGGTGAAGGGTTTGGTTTTGGAACAACATACATAATTGCAGATTACAGAAACCAGAGTTCATTAGTGAATGTTACAGGTTCTCATTAATTTTCTTTCCTTCATGTTTAAGACATTCAATTATATGACTGAGCATCCTTGAGTTCATATTTTTCATTTAAAATAGGAGGAATTTTTACAATGGGTTGGGTCACCTCTTCATCCACTATGCTCTCAAAATAATTTCATTCTTCAACAAGTATTTCATGATTTTCAACAATAGGAATCACCTCAGCTGATTGTGAAAAACATGGAAAAGGATGACTATTAGGTTCTTGGTGATCAACCCCTCTAGCTTCAAATTTATGGCTCCATTCCTCGAAGTTCTGAACTTGATTTGATCTATTTTTCTCCTTTCCAACCTACCCCTTTAGGTCTGTATGTGCATCATGTTGTCTAGAAGAATGAAGTTCAACCCTTGTTTCTATGAAATATTCAAGATCTTCTTTAGTGATGAATGGATTCTCAGGAAACCAATAAATTGGGCCCTTAGTTTGTTGGTTAACCTCCATTACTTCTTGATTCACAGCTGATTATTTTGTGGCTCAAGAATATGTAAATATGTATTTATAAAATAGGGAAAGGATTTAGCCTTTGGATAAGTTTGCAAAGGTTCAAATGGTGGAGGAAGTGGAACTCTTTATTACGGAGGAGATGGACATTTGGGAGGGACAATGACATAGAAACAAAGATGAGATATAAGGGAAGAAGATGGATAAGGGAAATCCTCAATAAGAGTTGTAAGAAAGCTAGGGACGTGAAAATCAGGATGAGATGGTTTAAGTTGGGGAGAGTAAAAGGGATGTTTTTTGGATGGTAGCATAGGTTCTCCCCATTAACACGGTTTCCTAACACTAGATTGGTAAGCCTTCATTTCTTCAAACCAATCTTCAATTCTGGGCATGATCTCAACCATAAAGTTTAACTTCTGCCGAGGCCTAAACTAGTTTGGTATAGCGCCATCCCATGAACAAGGGACCCTAAAACCAATCTTGACTGCCTTTAATGCACAATTATCTCTGATCTACACAATGCTTACCTCCACTCCTTGAATTTATCTTTGTAAATTAGTATCTTCCATGAGATTTCCACCATCAAATGCATAATTTTTGGTTAGGATAATAACCATATGGATCATTGGAGGTTGGGTTATATTTAGATTCTTCATGATAGATCTCATAAATCTTATTTGTGGAAGGATTCTCAAAACAAGGAGGTGGAGGGTAATGATAATGCTACCGTAAATGAGAATTCTAGTGAGTAAATGAAGTCATGATCAAAAAACTTCATGAATGAAAGAATGGAAATGATTGGAAAGAAAGGGAAAGGTATGCAACTCAGGAAATGGGTTACTTGAATTAGTAGAGTCGTTAAAGATGCTTGAAAATGCCTCCAAAAGCTGAAATTTATCCAAGAGTATATCAAATTTGATGAAATGAAATATAAGCTTTCAAATACCTATCCCATTGAGCGTGCCAAAACCAAACTGTTATCTAATTTTGTACCCCCTTCAATTATAAGTAACTTCAGGAATAGGGACTTGTGAAATTTCATGGGATCTTGGTGATGAATTTGTAAATTTAGGTATTTTTCATGTTTTGGGCACTTGGAATTATTCTAAGGAATTTATAACCTTTCCTCCAAGCTCAAAAAAGTCCAAACAGTTAGAAAAATTGAGAAAAAATGGAAAAAATGATTAAAAAACAATGTATTGCAGGTTTTGTGGGTTCAGAAGGAATAGGAGGAACAAATTCTCGTGGGCTCTTAGTTCCCCGCATCTCCACATTTACCGCGGGTCAAAGAAATTATGTGTTTTATGGGTCGACAAGGGTTTTTGGCAACTAAGGCTATAGATGGAACTAGTTCCCTAGGAACTAGTTCCTTGCGCAAGCATTTGAGTCATAATACAAAGGAGAAGGTGTTGATGAGTATTACAGAGTTGGAGTGGTACAGGAGAACAATGAGAGGGAGGAATAAGTTCCTCATGGGGATTGGTTCCTTGCGTCCAATGTCAAGCTAAGGAACAAAGAGAAGGGGAAGAGGTTTGTAGAAAATTATAGCACCGTGAGAACAAAAATCACAGGGATCACGTTCCTCGTGGATCGTTGTTCCGCGGGATAGACACAAATCCAAAAAATAAAAGCCAAGGCAAAGGAAAAGTGGTGGAGTGTAGTGCAGGTTTGGAGGGCATTAGGAGAACAAATCCCAAATGAAATAGGTTCCTAAGTACCCTCAGTTCCTTGAGAACCCGATATATTTGTGAAACAAAGGAGATAGGATGAAAACAATGTTGTAGTGCAGTAAGGCCAGGTTGCGGGAGAAAAGAGAAATGGAGGAATGATTATGTGGATCAATGAGTTCCCCACAACACCATATTATCTGCATCCCAAGGGATAAAATTCAAATGAAATATTAAAAGGATGTAGGGGGGAATATAATATAATTGCAGACTATGATTTAGGAAATGGAACTCGTGTTCCTCAATGCACCACCTAAACCTGCATGACCATATCTCCCTCTCCAGTTGTCTTTTTTTCACAAAATTTACATCGTTAGAAAGCTCTCTCTAAGATCTACATCATGGAATCTTGAAATTTTAGTTTTGATGAGGGTAGGTGAGAAGAAAAGAGAAAAATGTCACCAACTCTAGAAGGTGTAGTTCCATGCGGCCCAACAACCAAAACTAATGAAGTATGGTGCCCATTTCTTCTTCCATAAGCAATACATCATGGGGGAATGGGTTTGTAAGGCTACTCATGTTGTTTTTCAATCATTTATTGAATCTTGTTGGTGGGTGAAGGGAGAAATTTGAGTTTCCTTCTTTTTCCCTCTTATAGTTTTATGGATTTATTAGCATCATTAGCTGTAGTTTATGGTTTATAGATCCTAAACCTACAAAATAAATAGCAATACCACCATATAGTAATAGACTATATGCATGGAAACTACCAAATTATTATACTCATAATATACTCCCCCAAATCATACTAAATAATTAGAGCAATCATGTTATATGTATATATTATAAGAATTAATATATATAATATGCATGATTTAACTGTTTAATTGCTATTCATTCTTCCTCCCATCTATCAAGATCCACGAAATGATGGGAGGAAGAAGTTGATGGATGATTGGAGGAAGATACATATTTATCCAATATTCCCAAGATGAAGTGCATGATACGGTCTTTAGCCTTTTGGCTAATAAATCCCTAGGGCCATATGGTTTTCAGATTGGTTTTTCCCAAAAATTATGGGCTGCAATAGATGAATGTAGGAAGAAGAAAGCTATTTTAAAAGAATAGTATTCCACCTTATTAGCCCTCATTCCAAAAAAGAGGATGCTAAGTATTTTTATGCCTTTCAGCTTATTGCATTGTGCAACGGGATCTACAAGATTGTTTCCAGAGTAATGGAAATAAGATTGAAAGCCTTCTTATGCTCGGTCATCTCATATAGTCAGAATGGGTTTGTTGAAGGTAAGAAAATTCTTGATGGTATAGTGGTGGCTCATGAAGAAATTCACTCTCTCTCCCAAAAGAAGAATCCAAGGGTGATTATAAATTTGGATATGATGAAGGCATATAACAGGGTAAATTTGAGATTTCTAGAATCGGTCCTTTCTAGGTTTGGATTCCCTCTTGATTAGATCCAATTAATCAAGAACTGTTTCTAAACTTCTAAATTCTTAGTTTTGATTAATAGTGTCCATGTTGGGAACTTTTCCACCTCCCTTTGTCTCAAGTAGGGGGATCTGATTTCCCCTTTTCTTTTTATCATTATGGTAGAAAGTATTTCAAGAGTTATCCAGGGTGCAGTTGAGAAAAAGGATTTAAAAGGTCTGAAAATCTCTTCAAGAATCGAACCTATCTCGAAATCTCAGTTTATTGATGATACAATGTTTTTTGGTGACCCCTCGGTGGCTAAAGCAAAGAAATTCCAAGAGATTCTTGCCTAATATGAGAGAGAAGTGGTTCAAAAGGTGAGTGATCCTAAGTTTATTATTTTCTTCATTAATGTTGATCCCAAGTTGCAAATGAGGATTTCAATTGGTTTGCTACCCAATACCTATCTGTGTATGCCTATAATTGGGAGTGTGGCTGGAAAGGACCTGTGGAAACCAATGGTGGATAAGATCTAGTTAAAATTAAACTCTTAGAAGGATAAGTGGTTATCTCTTGTTGACAGAGAAGAGTTGGTTAGGTCATCTCTTCAGGATATTCCTTCTTATTTCATGTCATTTTTAAGATGCCTGAAAAAGTGGCCAAGTGCATCATGGGATTGCAAAGAAAATTTTTGTGAAGTGGCTATGTGGATAAAAAGAATCTCAGCTTTGTGGGATGGGATGGAGTATGCCACCCCAAGAAGGAAGGGGGCTTGGGCTTTAGAAATTATATGCTAATGAATAAAGCTCTTGGGGGTAAGCTTCTTTGGAGGTTGTATGAAGATAGAGATCATCTATGGATTAGAATCATGGTGGTGAA
Organism: Taxus chinensis; assembly: GCA_019776745.2. Lineage (NCBI taxonomy): Eukaryota > Viridiplantae > Streptophyta > Pinopsida > Cupressales > Taxaceae > Taxus > Taxus chinensis. Next base: position 138,524 of record JAHRHJ020003150.1, read on the forward strand.
ATACCTAGAATCATAGGACCCAATAAATAGTTTTTTTTCCAACAGATTCCTTTTGGTTCAGGTGTTTAGAATTTTATTAAAAGATGACATTATTTTGTGGTTCTAGATCTTAAATGGCAGCCTCACAAAGGTAGAAGGGTCAATCTATGGAGTGATAATAGACTTCCTTTTCGTCCCTTAGCTAAGGTTGACTCTTTGAAAATGTTTAAAGATGAAGCCATATCGAAATGGGGACCCAAAGTCGACAGCTACATAGGTGATTCTGATGGTGTTAAAGGTTAGATTTCCCCCAATTTGGATGAAATTGAGGATAGGGATGGAGCTTTATCTCTCTTCAAAATTCTTAAGCTTGCACCCCTTGCCTCTGATGGTTATTGGAGGACAATCTATGGTTTGGTCTGGTTCAAGCTCAGGTCTATAGCATGGTTAAGGACTTATACAACAAGATCTATGTTAGATTGATAACTCATAAGTGCTCTGAGGTATTTCCCGTATTCCTATGTTTGGATTAAAGAGGGCTTGCCCAAGGCGAACTACTTTCTTTTGTTGGTTTCACTGGGTAGGTGTTTGTCTTATGATAATCTGATGAAGAGAGGTTTTCATGGCCCAAATTTCTACTTTTCTGTGTGAGGAAGGAGAGGAGATAGGTAATCATCTCTTCATTCATTGCTCCTTTGCTCTCCAAATTTGGTCCTTTGTTTGAAGTCAATGGAATATAGCATGGGTTCTTCCCTTTTTCGGTGTTCGATCTCATTTTATAATGGCAGAAGTTACTCACAAAGGTATTCTTTTCCTTTGGAATTTGACTCCTGTGGAAGTCATCTGGAGCCTATAGCTGGAAAGGAACAAAATAATTTTTCAAGACATCCAATTCTTTGTGTGTCAAGTCTAGAATATAATAGAAGATCTTATTTCTGAGTTGCTTGGTACCTGGTGCAAGGATTTAGAATATAGAAACAGCAATGACAAACTCCTTTATGGAAAATGGCCCTTTATCCCTTGGAAGTATGATGTTTTTTCTCATGATAAGGGGATCAAGGATAAAAGGTTGGTGGGGTGGAGACCTCCTACTGATGGCTGGACCAAGTTAAATTTTGATGGCGCCTCTAAAGGCAATCTAGGTAAGGTAGGGTGTGGATGCATTTTTAGAAATTCCAATTGCTATCCTATTTTGGCCTATGTTGGCTCTGGCTGCTGATTGTGGCTTTTCCACTAACAAATTTGTGGAAGGAATGGCCCTTCTTTTTGGTCTGCAGGAAGCTAAGAAGAGGAATTAGTGTTGCATCTGGATTGAGGGGGATTCTAAGACTATCATAGATATGGCTCAAGGTTGTCCACCTAAGGCTTGGTTTTTCAGATCTGTATACTTGAACATTAAGGCAATTTTCCCTTCATTTACGGAGGTCAAATTCTCTCACACAGTGAGGGAAGGTAATAAGCTTGCAGACAGCTTAGCTAATAAAGGGATAGGATTATGGGATAATCATCATAAATTAATATCCCAATCTTGGGAGTCGGGCTTCCCCAATGATATTCTGGCACTTTTGGCAAGGGATGCATGAATGGATTCAGATGAAGTGGGGTAATATGATTATGAAGGTCGCCTTCTAATTATTTCCCCACCTTTTCAGTTTGATGACATTTAAGTTGGAAGATTTTGGTAGAGATTTAGGGTTCTCTCACGTGCGAATTTTTATTGGTTCCGGGTGGAGGTGTGTGTATTTAAGGTTGGCCGGTGGTGGGTGTTGTTCACCCCTCATGATTCTTATTCATTTGTGCTCTATCCGGTGGTTATTGTGGTATTTTGGGTTCGATTGGTTTCGCTTTTTTGTCTATCAACATGGAGAATGTGGAGGGTTTGGCTATGGGTCCTAGTTGTAAGAGGAGGCGAGCTCAAACTGGGGAGATCATTGGGGGATTCCTTTATGGACTGGATGGACGGGAAGATAAAAAATGTTGCGATGCGCAGCTGGTCGGAGAAAGTGTAGATGGTTGCTGAGAGTTTTGTAGAAGAAGATGAAGAGACTGGTATTTTCAAAAAGATGCAGAAGCTCATATTGGATCCTAATCATTTTGTTGGTCACCGAAATGTCTTTATGGTTGCTCAGGGTTTGAGCGTTGTGAACATTCTGTCAAATTCGTCGAGCCAGTTCATTCTCCATAAGGAACCTATGGACTTGGAAGAGAGACTGTTAAGCATGCAATATCATATTCATGTTATGGATTGTGGGATTCAGGCTCTTTCCTGTGGATTAGATGTTGAAGTTGAAAATCAAGGTGTGAAGCGTCCTGAGAAGGACAAGGTGGTTTTTCTAGAATGTTGAGTTGCTCGATCTCCCTCCTCTTCACTCAAAAGTGACTCTAATGTTGAAATTCTTACAGAGAAGCCATCCTAGCTGGGTTGAAGTAAGGTGTCGATTTGCTGATCTTGGTGGAGGTTTTCTGTCAAGTACCGTGGGTTAGTTACTTGTCTCTTGGATTCTATGCTTGGTCTTCAAGTTTTGCTTAGTTTTTGGGGAAATTATTCTAGGTGGCCTTTAATGGATATGTAATATTTTGTATTTTGAATAGTGGATGCACAATAATGTGCCTATAATTTACCTGAGAGTCCATAGATGATTGAAAATATCATGGAATGGTACAGAAATGTATTTTTTGTAGGCTAGGGCCTTCTCCCTAGGGATCATATATATATATATATATATATATATATATATTATAATTAGTAAACATAGTTAATTTAAACAAATAATTAAATAAATATTAATAATTTAATAATTGTTTTTATTGTTAGGGTAGGAATGTGATTAATTAAAAAATTATAGATTTTTTCTCTAATATATTTTCTTTTTGGAAGATTTTTGGCTCTTAAAAATCCTCCATTACCATTGAATTTTATTTTCAATAGAAATTTTAGGGGGTTGCAATGTTAATTGATTTAGAATATTTTTATTTGTAGGTATTGTTCTGGACTTTGGAGATGGAGTTACCGATACGATGTCAATTTTTGAAGGCTATGCTCTTCGTCATATAATCAGTAGGTTGATTCTTTTTGGGAAAGATTACACACATACATTGATAAAGAGGCTCTATTTTTTCATTGCTTAACGCAATCCAATAAGTATATCACTTTTATTTTGCATTGTTATTCTATGGAATCAATAATGCATAGAATTTTTTAAATTCTTTCATTTGTTTGATAATATTTTTGCATCTCAAGATGTGGATAGACAAATATAAGTATGAAATATTTGGTCCATCAATTGCTCACAAAAAAAAAATCATAAGCGCAATAAAGGATCATCTATAGAGACTATCACTTGGTTTAATCTCTACATGGTAAATATTTTGAGATATTTTCTTGTAATGCTAGATGGTAGCATGATTGCATCTTGGTTCCTTTATAACCCTAATATTTTCACCTACTTTGTATATTAATTTTTTTTTCCTTTTTAATATTTTCTTTGTTGCATGTGTTTGTTTATGTGCATTTGGGTTAACCATCTTGATTATTTTAAAGTCATGGTTACAGCTCTATTATGCAATAACAAAAATAAGGTTGCTCTAAAATTATTCTCCAAATGCTCCTTTCCCATCCTTGTTCTAATCCCTTTTTTTCCTTCATATCAAGTGGTTGTCCACCGCTTTGCAGTGTCACCCACCCGCTTGAGGGGGCATTCCTTTACCATTTTCTTGCTAGGGAATCCCAATGCTTCACTTTATTCTGCTTACTGGTGCATCCCAATGCTTCACAATTTTATCATTTCCAATCTGCATGTGTCTACTATCTTTAAAACACTATTACTTTATAAAAACACTTTAAAGAGGGGGGAAATGTAGACACCCTAAAATTACACACTTGTTTCCACCTGTTCCCAGTGTTATCCTAATACACCTTGTTATTCACCCAATTGTGATTAATTGATTAAATTGATTAATTCCTACACATCACACCCTTTGGATTAATTAAATTAATCCTTATTACCCGTTTGTACCCCTTTAGCTAAGTTAATTATCATTTATTAATTAAATTATTAATTATTTAAGTGTGGGCACATCCTAGTCAACTGCCACTTGGACAACATCCACTTAGAATCCACTTGGACTCCATATCCTCATTCTAGTTAAATGTACTTCTAGAATCCTAGAAAGGTGGGAACAATTGAGTTACATGTACAACCACCTTCCCGGATGCAACTTCTGTAATTAATTCATTTATTTCCCTTAAATTCCCCGACACTAATGTAATTTCCTTTAATGTTATTTTTAACATGAGCATTCAACTATGTTTAACTAATTTCCAGCCACTTCTGCCTCTATAAATTGCAGGATTACTCTCTTACAAATCCTCTTGGATTTAAGTACAATAACTCTGCTAACTTTCCAACCCAAAAGTATCTTTGTTTGTAGCATTTGCACTTACATTTGGAGAACATTCAAGAGCACCCACATCCATTTAACAGGTTTACAAACGAAGTTTATATAACCTTTACTGAGGTTTGTACTGAAGGATTACATGGAGGTTTGCATTGTATTTTGTTTGTCTTCCATTCTCAGGTAATTATTCATAGCTTATAGGCACCTACTTTGTTAGCTCAAACATTCAAAGAGTTGTGGTCTTGGACTACCCACATGCGTTATGGCATTGATGTTGCATTTTTATCCTAGTGTTGGGCACACGAGCACCTTGTGATTTCTCATCCATTGGGGCTGGCATGTGATAGTGATGTGATGTACCCTGGTTTCATGAGATGGAGTCAAAGTCTTGGTTGAGTGAGGAAGGCAAAGGGGCCTAGTTATATACAAATTTTTGATATCAGGGTTGCAGGTGGGTGATAGGATATGGAGGTTGTACTTATAATTTCATGATTGGCCTAAGTTTCCTTAGGAATTATTGGGTTTACAAACATGATACTTGGACTTAGGGCCATCAATCTAGGGAGGATGAGTTGTTACGCTTTATCGAGTTAGGAGATAGTTTGGTCTGTTTCAAGGTATACCTACGGATCCAGTATAGTATAGACGGGAGGATGGATATATTGAGACTCCGCGGGCTGTAGTGGTGAGGCCTGTAGTTAACAATGATCATCTAGGAGCTATGGGTCCTGATGATGAGGAAAAGATAGTTACGATTGATGATGCGGGGGGTGACTCTAGAATTTTCTACATGGTGGACCCGATTATTGAGGACTTTTGAGAGGGATAGAGGGCAGCAAAGAGGGTTACACAGATAGTTAGACGAGTGTGTGCTTGGGTGGTAGGAGGAGCATAGGAGGCAAAGGAGGAGAGAGATGGGGGTGATGATGCTATAGCTATAGTTATCGCAGTAGTAGTAGATGTTCGAGAAGGCCATGGTGGAGATGGAGGGAGATACCGCTCGGAGAGAGCGAGATGATCTAGTGGGAGTTCATGATACTCTCATCACAGAGAGGTATGGTTTGATTGTTGAGCATGATGGCCTTTAAGGGCAGCTTGTACATGTCTCTTCTGATAGAGACAAATACAAGGGATAGAGAGATACATTAAGGAAGGCCTTGGGGATCACAAGAAATTCCATTTTAGGCGTAAAGTTATTAACAATGGCTCGACGGAGGGGGGTACCTACAACATGTCCTTCTGGAATGATTTCGGTGTCATATTATGAGGATATACAAGTGAAGAGAGATTATTACGTGGATATGATTATCAAGAAATATCCAGGTGTTACTTTGTATGTTGATCATATAGCAGCCCAAGGGTCATCCGTAGCAGTGGCAAGGCCTAGTGTGAGGGTGACGAGTGTTGGGAAGCCACCTCGGAGGTTGGAGAGAGTTGAGGGTGGAGTCAGTGGTGAGGATGATGTAATGGGTGACCACAGAGATGGTGGGGATACAGTTGCAGTGGGAGGCACTCCTGATCCTAGAGGAGAGGGTGGTGCTAGTAAGATACTGAGAGATGTGGATTTTACCACATGATTTTTATATGGTGCTCTAGGATCATAGAAGCGCGTTCTCCTTGTATGATGTTATATTGATTATGTATACATTTGTGATGTATCTCAGACTTGTGTGTGTGTGTGTGTGTGTGTGTGATGATGATGATGATGATGGGTTGAGACTTGTCTTTGTGATTTGATTTGCATATGTTATATGTTTTTGTTTGTATATATGTTTTTTGAAACATGTTGATATCATGAATTGGTTTTAGGATGTTTGATTACACATGTTTCCAATGTGATTGATTAGATGATTTTAAGAAAAGTGATCCAATAATTACGCCAAATCAACAATGTTACTAAATAAAATGGAAAGACGACCCCATTATGAAATTGTTTTATGTGATGGGTTTTGAAAAACACCTTTTGCACTTGTAGCCTTTTAGATGTTAAACAAAATAATCAATGGGTAGTTATGTAAACTATGATGGAAATGGGAGCTTAAACAATTGTATTTTATTATGATGGTAAAAGATATTTCTATGTATATAGGACAATGGGGGAGAAAGGGTTCTCCTTTTAAACAAATTTATAAAAATTTGATGCCACACTTTTTTACATATTATTTTGAAGTAAACTGATCGATGCAGGAAGCTTTCTATGATGGGAAAGTTGATCAATATTGGAAGATTCCATGGATGCTTATTATTTTGAAGGTTGATTAATATGGGAAGCCTTTTAAATGAGTACCCATCCTTTGAGGGTATGGTCTACATTTTGATTTTTATTCTACTATATAATGTTGGCCCATATATCAATCAATACAACATTATAAAAGCTATATGGGGGAGTACAGTTTTATGTCATACATTTCTCTAATTATTGAGAACTAACTAGTAATTTAGGGAATTAGAATTACATTATATATTATGAAAATGTATATTAGTAATAGACTATATAGTATTATTTTTTAGTTTAAATCTATGGCTCCGAACTCTCCATTACAATATAATTCTCTACATGAGGCTAATTATAGCTTTATAAGAAAGGAATTGTAACAAATAGATTCTCCAGAATACAAATTTGATCCAAATATTCAAAATAGACCTCTTTGTTTCACTATGGTGTACTAGTATTCAATAAATTTAGAAAAACCAGATGTTTACCACCGTACAAGAACTATATTTACAGAAAAATCATAATCATCTTTTACAATATTCTCAACAAATGATGAAATAACAGTTGTCCTGAGATTAAAGCACAAGGAACTCATACAAAGAAGAGGATAAAGTATGAGTATCCAGAAAGAAGAAAATACTCTATGTCCATCACAGTAAAACAAAGGAAGATACAAAGTAAATCAGAGTTTCATAACAAAAAACACATATTCACAGAGTATCTTTGAAGATCATTTTAGCAATGACTGAGCATGATAGATACAAGAAATCCGGGAAATACAATTATAGTACATAATGAAACTAGTGCTTCAATATTTTACAAGTATTTTTCACATAGGGTTGAAAATATTTCTCAAGCTCACATATCTACATATACCTAGAACTCGAAAATACAGATCTATAATTCATGATTTAGATTGGCCGAAGAATGCACTCACCGTATATAATCAAATGGTCATTATTTTCGAGCAACCAGATAATGAAGCAAGAGGTCCATAGGCCCATGTAAAGTTTCTAACTCGAGAGTCAATAAGGGGAAATAATCACAAAATCCACAAATATTTCTAAGAGTTCAGTGACACATTAAAAGAAATAAAGATAACAAAAGTATCAGTGCATATAGAGGCCGAGAATGAAAAAAAACGAAACATTACAGTGCTTGAACAACAAGAACTCACCATCTTCTCATTTAGGGTGATACATATCTCAATAGAATGACAAGATGCATGTGTCATGCCTCCTAATAGCTAGATATCGTGCTCAGGAAGATGAAGCAGAAATATTGAAAGAGGTTCAATGGTGGCCACTTCAGAAAGATCGCAGAGAACTCAAACATCGACAATGGACGAATCTAAGCACATGAATCTCATAAGATAGATTTGCATAGTTATTCTTCACAAGTAACTAAGCTTGAAGGATACTACAATGATGGCACACACTCACAATCACCTTTCTCAGAAATCTCTAATAGAGTGAAGAACAGTGTCTACAAAGGAAAACCCATAGAAACAACAAAACAAAGCCGAGCTCACTGAGCTTCAACAATGGCGGCCATTAAAGAAACCGTAGCTTTCAAAATGATAGAAGATAAAGAATGACAGATCCAAGCTTGAAGAAAGAGTATGAGAGAAAGATCAAGTGCTTCCGCTCACAAAGTAATATAAGCTCAGCTCAACTAGATCTCACGTTGAACCAAATAAAGCTCTAAGGAAAAACATGGTGGTCAATGCAAAGCTGAGCTCAAAAACACTAAACAATGGATTCCATTAAAGAAACCATAGCTTTCAAAATGATAGAAGATAAATAATGACAGAGCCAAGCTCGAAGAAAGAGTATGACAGAAAGATCAAGCACTTTCATTCACAAAGTAATACAAGCTCAGCTCAACTAGATCTCACGTTGAACCAGATAAAGCTCGAAGGAAAAACATGGCGGCCAATGCAAAGCTGAGCTTGAAAACACTAAACAATGGCGACATTTTTATAGAAAAATCACTCAGAAGAAGCTCCAAAATACAGTGAAAGCCAAGCTCGAATCAGAACAAGAATAATGGCGTCGAGAGAATTTTTTCCAAGGCTTCGCCCCCTTCAAAAAAAATCCAAATGAATGTTCTCTAGGGATGATTTATTTTTACCACCCAAACCCAAGAAGTGGGTTAACTCCAAATTGACCATGATCAAGGATCGACGACATCAAAAACAAAGGACAAAGATCAATGTCCTCAAATCAAGCTCCGTGATTAATGCAAACCACCTGGGTAAGATGCCACTGTCAACATTAAATGCCAGCTAGAAAACCCTAACCGCAGATCAAAGATCGATGGCATAAAAAAAAGGTACAAAATTCGACGGCCTGAAATTGGCCCCAGCATTCATGGTAAACCACTAGGGTTATAATTAACCTGACTTAAGTTAAAGAAGCCACCGACCAAGTCACAAAGGAGCGAATCACCGTGGAGAAGGGGACAACCCATGTGTCCACTGAAATATCATTGCAAATGACTTTCAAAATTCTAAACCTTAGTGCATGCTTCAAATAATCAAAACGGGCCGACCAAATCATATATGATGATCACCGAAAAGGTGAGTTTTACAGTATGCCAAGGCTAACATAATCAAAGGTGTTCGAGCATAATATGGTGGCCTTTACAAAGTGCCCCAAATATTTTTTAAAAGCCATAGTATATACTAAGTCCACAAAGAGTGGTCAAACCCAATGAAGCAAGAGTTCACAACCACAGGTGGTCCCCACTTCAAAGAGCTAGGTTGATTTGCAGAGTGTCACTCATGTGACCATTTTTCAAAAGGAGATGTCAATATCAGAACATGTGCACATAGCAGGTGGTCCCCACAGGAGGAATTATTTTTTGTAAATATTGCTAAGTATTGTAATTATTTTTCTCACATACAGGGAGTTATATTTTGCATGCCTTCATAATAGGACAAAATATAAAAGAAGAAAGAGTTGCATGTTCATGAAGAAAGTCTTGCCTTATAAGCAATCTTATTTTTAGAAAATTATTCATCCTTCTCTTCTTAAAAATAGAACAGTCAACTTCAGTTTGATTGTATTGTAATTAAGGCCAATAATGCCTATTTGTAATTGCATGCTCTATTTGTATTCCTTTATCTATTATTAAATAAAAGATAAAAATAGGATGCATGGGCGAGTACAAGCCTTGGGTTATTTTTAGGAAGAGGGTGAATTTTATTTTTGCTATATATTGTGTGCCTTTGCAAAGCACAAGGGGATGGGAGGACTTTTTAGATATATGAGTACTGAAGCAAATTTTTCTAGTTTTTCCCTCTGAGTGTGAAGTATTTTCTACCTTTCCAAGTTATTTTGTAGTCTTGTGTATGTTTCTATTAGTCTTGTGAATGTAAATTCCTCGATCAATCACTTTACCCTACTGTAAATTCAATCTTTTCTGCTTAATTTTAATGTGCATGTTAACTTATTAGTACTGTTGTGATTCTCTCTTAGTACAATAAAGTGTTTTTCCCTTAGACATTCTGCAGAAAAACTATTGGTCTATGCATCAAGAATCCTTCCCAAATCAGTTGTGCATATACTCAGTCAAAGCCCTCATACAAGTTTGGTGCATCACCTTAGTTTTAATCATTTTACAGTCATATTTTACTCTCAAACTCCCATAAATCAGTTTAGGATACACCAATAAGGAAATGGCCTTTTAATCCTGGAGATTCACCTCAAAATAGGTATACCCACAGACCCGAGGTGTTTCCATTGTATCTATGAAAGTGAGAGATCAATTGTGCAAGCTTAGAAAACCTACAACCATCTCTCTATAGGGTGCACTTTCAAGAGATAACATGTTGTCTACATTGAATGTGATTGACTTTGGTGAGGCATTTTATTTTATTGTAAAATAGATGTATATCATTTTTTTTAGTTATTTATGTTACATATGATCTAGAGATATATCAGGTTGATGTTAAAATAATATGTTTTCATAGGGAACTTTAGGAATAAATCGACATTAAAAAACCTGATAATCTCACAGTCGAGAGTTAGAATTAAGTATTTTATGTATTGACGAAGTCCTAGTAGGGCCTAAAATAATCACCAACGATGTGGAATAAAAAATTTTATAAACGTGTTTGTAAATTTTTGCTTGAATTAAGGAAGGAAAATATATATGTTTACTTCAAAGGATAATAAGCTAAGTTTATCAATATAATGATAGATGTTGATGATATGTTGTTGATTGGAAAAAATAGAGAAATGATTAAACATGCACGAAATATAAAATTTCTAATTAGTGTGACATGAAGGATATTGGTCTTGAAAAGTTAATTTTAGGCATGAAAATTAGAAGGGATTTAGGGAGCATAAACCTTTGGGTAAATCAAATTACTTATGTTAACATGGTGTTGGAAATGTTTGGGATGCAACATAGAAATACAGTAAGTGCACACTTTTCATACGGTAACAATCTATCTACTAAACAATTTATAGAAACACAAGAGGATTTGGAATACATGACACAAGTTTCATATCAGATTAAAATTAGAATCCAAATGTATGGAATATTATGCACAAGTTGTGACATTGTATATGTAGTAGGAGTAATAAGAAGATATATGCCAAATTTGGGGTAGGACCATTGGAATTAGGTTCAGATGATTTTCATATATTTACATGGAATTGTTGTTAACACTATTTTATATCAAGGGAAAGTCCTTGATACAAGAAAAAATTATATTCTACATAATTTTATGAATTCTCACTAGGGTGGTGATCTTGATCTGTGAAGATGTAATAGTGGCAAAATTCTACTCTCAAATCAAAATAGAAACTAATAATTTAATAGTCAAAATTATGGTAATTTCTTTTTTTTTTTTTTAAAAGGGTTTGCAAGGTTAGACATTATCCACAATTAATTAAATCTCTCCGTTAAGGTTTCCACTCAATCTTGAAAGTTGGAATTAAATTAATAATTAAATAATATATAATTTACTTCCTAAAAATATTTATGGATTTAAAAATCATTTACCAAGTTCCATTAGTTTTCTTAATTACCATGCACCAAGTTTACTTTATTTCCTAAACGAAAAAAGTTTAACTATTTTTTCTAGCCACTAAGTGGCCCCATTCACCCCATTACCCATGCACTTTTTTTTATTTTTTAAATTTCATTCCTACAAAAAAATACCTCCCACTTAAGTAATGTGGGGTTTAATTTGAGACATTAAATCTAATCTATCCTAGCCATTGGATTTGGGTTTCCCTAAATATCCTTATAGGTTTCTTTTTTTTATATTTTTCCAAATTTCCTACTCATTTATTCATTCTTGTTTTGCATATTTGGAAGAGGAGAAGGAAGAGAAGCCATGAAAGCAAGAAGTGCAACCATGGAGAAATTTTCTTTGTTGTAGTTGTGAATGGAGAAATCTTCCTCCATTCTTCTCTTCATAGCTTAGGTTAGGTAAGGGTTTTATATTGTAAGGTTCCTCATTTTCTTAATGTAGAGATTCCACTGTGAATCTGTTTTTTCTATTTAATGTATACATTCTTTGAGTTCAAAATTTGGGAAAAAACCCCATTTCATTAGATCTATGAAATTTTACACATTTGGATGCCCATAAGAGGATTTATATGCTTAAACAAATTGAGTTTGGTCATTTACTAGTTGTTGGTAGTTTCATCTTGAATTTTTAAAAGATTAGATTTTATTTAAATTTAAGTTTGGATTTTTCATAGTCATGATTTTTATTTTTCCATCAAAAGTGACGAAACCGCTGCCTTATGTAGGCTGGTGGTCCTGTGACTGCTGCCCTACCGTGGGTGGTTCATGTGGGTACAGCTTTATGCTGGGTAGGATGGTTCTAAAACCCTCGCTCTGCACAGGACGGTAATTATGTTTCCCTTAAAATAGAACCTTAACTTAAAGCATTTCTCAAATATTTTCTTCCTTAGGTTGGTTTTTAAGGCAATATTAACTTTAATTAAGGTGTCTATAATTCATTAGTTGATACATTGACATCATATCTTAGTTTCATAACTCAAAATTTCTAAATGCATAGTTTTTCCATTCAAACATACAACCTTCAATAAAAATAAATGTAAGTGTCTTTTTTTAGAAAAGAAATTAAAATTTCTCTTTCCAACTATACAAATACAAATATGATAATTCTTGTAATAACAACAAGTTTCAATAACATTATTTTGTACTACATTCTTAACTATTTATATAATTTCAAATCCCTTTTCTTACAATAAAATTTGTCCTTTCCAACAAGGAATACAACAAAATATAATTTCTACATTCAACAAAATCACTACAACTTGTAATAAATGAGTATACATGAATTTCTTTCAAAATACAAAAGTTACAATTTTCCACTCTAAGTGAGAACAATATAAATTTTACAACATGGAGAATTCTTACAACAAAGTAAAAACACAAGTTTTCTTTCAAATTCTCTTCCAACTTTATCTTCCAACTTGCATCATCAAGCTTTCAAAACTTGAATACATAAAAACAAAGGGGTATAGGCGATCTCTCCGCCCAACCTATAATCCAATAAGGGGAGAATCCATCAAATTATTGGCCTATGAGCCCCAACCAAAGAACAATATGGGGTATTATGCAACATTTTACAACTTTCACACAAGGCTTCCACAACATGCATTCCCAAAAATAGCACATTCAAATAACAAACAATTCAAACCAATACACTCAAACAATATTACAACTTTCCCAAGAAACACAAAGGCTTGAAAACAACAAGCCAACAAGGAGCAATGGAATATGGGAACCACCTCCCTCTTGTCTCCAAAGTGATGTACGAGTTTCACCCAAACTCCTCCATGTGCACAGCTCAAAACATAATCAATACTTATTTCTACACTTGCAAAATTCAAAATATATCCATGTTATCCTTTTCACTCCCCATAGGTGGAACTCAAACTCACACTCCCTCCAAAATTCATGCCTCACATCTCCCTTTTCCCTCCCCAATGGTCCCATAAATCCATCTCCCACACACAACTTAAGGCAAGCTACCCATTCACAATAAACATAACCACAACACTCATACAATATTCAAACAAACACAATTTCTACATCAAAATACATCAATACAAAAAATACATTAAGAGGAGAGACTACCTCTCCATCAAGCTTCCAGTTCATTTTCTCAACAAAGCTTTAGAATCCTTCACACCAAGCTCAATCCAAGATGCAACTCCAAGTATGAAAAACAAGACCAATTTTCAAAAGTGCAAGAGAATAAAATAAGGCAAGTAACCCAAAATCCATCAAAATCATCCAATAAATAGAAAAGGGATGTGAGGATGATGAGGTGGCTCCATGTAGGATGCCACTTCATCATCCCTCCATTTTAACACACAAGTCAAACACCAAGCCCAAAGTAATTAAATGCACATGTAAGACTTATGACATGCCCACATGACACTCAATTTTGCACACCATGTCAATCAAAGACAAATTTAAATGTGGTAACAAGTGTAATTATTTACCCTTTTTACACTCCAAAATGCATTAAAATGGTCAAAATATGTCCCATACTTCATAAGTAGGGTTGGTAGGAGAGTTTGAGATGTGAGGGACAAGGTTAACTTGTCCCTCAAGTCTCCAAAAGTGGCAAACAAGGAGAAATTCGAATTTGGGAAGGATGGTGGAGTACACACCACCAAAATGTATTTAATTCAATTCACATCATGCAACAAACAAGGACTATCTACCCAATTTATTGCCCACATGTCATATCTTCCCTTTTAATTCAAATTTAAGCTAAACTAGTTAATTAAGACACATTAGAAAGTGTTAATAAAGTAACAATATTTCCCCAATAATTAAACACATGCACACACAAATTCAAACAAAAAAAAATCAAAAGAAAGGAAACACATTATATCCATGGTCACATAATTGAGGTTACCCCCCTATGGGACCCTTCTAACAAAGCATTCAACAACACAACATAACATTATACATAAGTTATCAAATTTTGGCCATGTTGCACAACACCAGACATCCTTCTGTGGTTGGTCCCCTATCCCCTTTCGATGTATGTGATAAAATATCCCTGCAACACAAACAAAATACCTCTCTAGCCTTGCGGCCGTATCAAAAACATCGAGAATAATATACATATAGAAATCAATAATCGTCATCCAAAATTAGCAATTATATCATCTATCATCATACAATTTAATTCAATTTTAACATCCATAAAATCATTATAATTCTACTCAAAATATCCAACATAGGCTTCGCATCCAGAATATGACATGTTAGTATAAAATTAGAATACTGGAAATCAACATATATATCTATCCATCATCGTCATCTAGTGCATCATAGTAAAAATGTGAATCACAACATGTCAATAGTCCAAATATCTGCATAGTCTATCATCTACTGAACAAGATATAATAATCAAAATGTCTGGAGACTATCAATCCAACAGTTGATAGGATCCACAATGAAAATACATTGGTGAAATGGATATGGAAATTTCCACGAAACACATCCAATTTACCAATACTCAAGAGTTAAAGCCTGCAACCTTACTCAGATATGTAAAACGGAAGGAAACTAGGCATGATAACCATCTAAAGATAGAAATGACATCATTTACCATAAAACCAATGGCCCTCTATAAAACCTTCAAAATATATTATGCCAATAGGAAATTTAAATAGATAAACTATCTATGTGCAAAGGATTTGAAAACATCCAGGAAGTGCTTATTACATCCACTTTCTCCTAGCACAAGAAATCTAAAAAAATCAATATCCTGCAACTCTTGAGGAGCAAGAATATTTTATCCTATGATAGAGTAGGTAACAATAAGTGTATCGTTCCTGGTACTCTGGCTACCCTTGAAATTCCTCATGCTAGGAACATAGAGATACTAGATGGTGGTTTTCCTTCCAGGAATGGTTGTGCCTAGAGGAATGATGTAAGGATCATTTTGTTTTGGGAACTAAAAATTCATCTATAAGATAAGGATCTCTTCTTTCCCCTATTATTTTCCTACTTTCTTTCCGTGCCAAGAAATATTACCCAGTCTACAATGTTACAGTTTTTTAATTCCCACTCCGCTTCAACACTGATTTGAATGGTGTTATCAATTTCAAATTGATTTTAAAATCTCAAATCTTGCTGTCTCTATTCTAATTATCATATTAATAATATGTGCGGGATGTCATGATTACCATTATGTTTTGGTTATTATTATTTTTACTGGATGGTTGTATTGTGTAACTTGATGGGCAGTTTAAGGATATGATGATGATCTAGAATGGTTTCCTTATCATACAGACTGATTGTGATATCATAACTCGTTCGATATTTTTTGTTATATCTCTAGTTCATCTCTGTTATTGGATCACTTAGACACTATTTTGCATTATTACTGGAAGATATTAATAGACAAACAATATTAGACTCATTGTCGTATGGAAATCGAAGGCATTGATACACTCTGTAACTTTACTGATTAAATTTTAATAGACAATACAATATGAAAGTTAATGACTGTGTTGACATGATGTGACTATATGTCGATATTTTGAATTATTTTCATATTGATTTATTAATTATGGTGTTCAAAGTTATTCGATTGTGATAACTACTGACTACTGTAGGATTGGACATATTGTGAATGAGTGAATTTATTGCTATATTTCTAGATGATTCAGTTGATGTATGATCTTAGTTGAAAATTAACGTATTGAGTAGAATCAAAATGTTAGAAAATTAAACAATCTGTTGAGTTACTTGATTCTTAACAATTGGATTTAGTTATGATTCGATGTATGTAAATTGTTATGTCATACATGTATGTGTTTTATGTACTGTCGATGTCATTAATATGGCCATGAGGCCATAAAGGCTATTGTGTTAATTTTGTAGGTAATTACTATCAGCACCAAAAAACTATGGGAGATAAGAAACCAACAACAAAGGAATGTGCGCTATTTGGCAACAGGTCACCATGACAACTCATGTATTCATATGTTAAATGTTGTTGTAGTATTTGTTGTTAGCGGGTTCCCATTTGTGGGGGGGGGTGCCCCTAAATGTGAACATTGGGAATATTGTGTGTAGTTATTGTCTTGATGACCTTTTTTTAATTGTGATGTACTATGATTTTATTAGTGATGTGGAGTCCACCTTTATTATTAATCGGTTTATCACCACTCCTAAGTTAATTGATAGAATCATATTATTAAGCTATGTGCTAATTGGGAGGTGACTAAAGAGAAAATGAGTCATTTATTAAATGTGAGTTGGCTAGCCTTTAATCATGTGGTTATTGGATAACAATGAATTTTATTTTATTTTGGAGTAGTTTGTACACTCTATCTGTCAAGTTGAGAATTTCAGATTCTAACCTTTTAGGGACAATTTTAGTGAGGCTTGTGGGGACAAGCTTAGCTTGTCCCACACCTCTTAAATTCTTTGACCAACCCTGCCTATGGTGTATGATGTGAGGCACTTATTTTAGACTTGTATTTTGTGTTTTGGAATGGGTGAAAAGAGAAATTATATTACACTTTCTTACAACGGTATTTATTTCTGTGTCCTTTTGGGGTCTGCATTAGAGTTGAGTATGTAAGAGGGTGGTCAGTTCCTCGCAACTACCAAATTATTATGATTCTCTGGGTTATGCGTTTAACCTAGAGTGATGTAGGTTGGAGGAGAGATGATGGGGAATTATACATGGATCTACATCATACCTCCATTTCCCTCTTCTATATTTATTTCAGTTTTCCGTTTGAGGATATTGTGGGTTGCTTTTTCATTTTTTTGGAGAATGTTTGTAATTTTGGAGAGCTTGCTTGAGAATGGTGATTTGAGCTTGGAATGGATGTTGCTTTCTTAGGATTTTGGGAGGCTTTGAACTTGTATGTTTTTTTATCACTATTCATTTATAAGGTATATCTTCAACCTTTATTTTTTACCTTGCTATATTTTTGTACTCTTATGTGTGGATGATGGTTATTGTATTGCTTATGATTGTGGGAAATAGATTTTATCCTTAGGTTGTGGGATATATTGAAATGGGGGTAAAACTTGATGGGAGGCATAAGAAAAAATGTTATTGGGTATTTGAGGAGGGAGTTGTCTTGGGATGTCCACCTTTTTGATAAATATGACTTGTGTTTATCTTGTTTATTTCCTCGAGGTAGGCATAAGAGTCAGGGAGGCATACGAGTGGGTTTTTTTTCTTGAGGGAGGCATAAGAGTGGTGTATCTTCTTGGAGGGAGGAAAAAGAGTGTTGTATGTATTGTGATGGATTTTTTGAGGCTCTTAGGTTGACACAAAAACCATTGGGAGGCATAAGAAGAAACCCCCATGTTCCTTTCTCCTCCATGGCTTTAGCATTAAGCCTTTGTGTTTTGATATTTGTTGATTTGTTTGTGTAAATAAATCGATATTGTGTTATTTCCTTGTTGTATTAATTGAATGTGTGTTTGGAAGCCATTTTTGAGTTTCCATGGTTGTTTAAATAACCCTCATTGCTCGTTTTGGGGCTCGGGGGCCAATAAGGAAGAAGGCTTCTCTCCCTCATTGGATATTTTTGTTGGGTGGAGAGTGTTACCCTACTCCCCATTTTGTTGTGTGCTTGGCTTGATGAAGATGGTGAGATCAATGGAAAAATTGCTCTTGTTTGGAGAAAGACATGTAGAGTTTGCATCTTGTGCTATTATGATCGTACTACTTGTAAATTGTATCAATATTTTATTGTGTGTAATTTGATTCATTATTGGAAATGGATTATTGTGAATTACACTACTTCATAGGAATGTGAACTTTGAAATGATCTTGTAATACAAAATTAATCTCTCACAAATCTAAATGTTTATTTAAGAGTTCATTGTTATAAACTTGTGCTCTTAGAGGGGAAATAAATGTTGATCTCTTTTATTATTGACAACCCTTTCTTACTTGAATATTGAAATAAATTCCTTTAAGAATGGTTTATTTTTCTTCCCTCATCCAGCTAGGTGTATAAGAAGGATTAGATAGAAATAATTTTATAGTAGAAATTCCCCTCTTGTTGCAATTGGAATCATTTTAAGTAAATGAATAAATATTAATTAATCCTACCCTTAAGGTTGCTACTTAAATAAAATTGAAGGCGATAATTTGGTTAAATTTGGTAAATGTTCGAACTCCTACTCTACTATAGCCACCTATGGTAAATGTACTTTTGTACACATTTGAGTGTTATAGTTGTAAAATCTATTTGTCCTCACTATTTGGAAATTCCTATTCTAATTGGAAACTTAGTTGATATAAAAATAGATATTACTAATATATATATATACACACACACACACACATATACATACATACATACATACATACATACATACATACATATATATACCTTTCTATTACATAACTTAATATATATATTATATTAGTAATTATTGAAAAATAAAACTAGTAATGAAATGGAAAAACCGTGTGAATTGGTTTAGTGGAGATTCTATTAAATAAAGTTTTAAAAAAAAATTAGTTAATGTTGGGCTCGGCCTATTTGATGTTTGTTTTTAATAAGTATAAGGTTAGGGGGTGGGGTCGGCGCCCCCAAAAAAAGTTTACAATCCACTTAACTTAAACAAAACCCCACTATGTTATTAGAAAGCGGCCATTTTAAGGAATATGTGACCTGTGTAATCTTGTAACCGTGGTTTGGTTTTATTATTCCTTTGTGTTTCTCTTTCATGGGAAACATAGAGGCATAATAAAACCAAATTGCGGTTACAAGATTACACAGGTCGGATATTCCTTAGAATGGTCATTTTTTAAGAACATAGTGGGGTTTTGTGTGTAAGTTAAGTGGATTGTAAAAAAAAAAAAAAAAAAAAATTTGCGGGGGGGTGGGAGGGGTGCTGAGCCCACACCTACCCCATATATAATATGGTTTGGGGGTGGGGTCAGAACCCCTCCCCACAACCTTATACTTATTAAAACAAACATCAAATAGGCCGAGCCCAACATTAACTAATTTTTTAAAAAACTTTATTTAATAAAACTTCCACTAAACCGATTCACATGGTTTTTTCCATTTCATTACCAATTTTATTTGTCTATAATTACTAATATAATTTGTATTAAGTTATTTAATAGAAAGGTAGGTGTGTGTGTGTGTGTGTGTGTGTGTGTGTGTGTGTGTGTGTGTGTGTGTGTGTGTGTGTGTGTGTGTGTGTGTGTGTGTGTGTGTGTGTGTGTGTGTGTGTGATGGTGTGATAAACTTTGAAAATAATCAAGCTACATCATATATATATATATATATATATATATATATATATATATATATTAGTAATATCTATTTTGTATCAATTAAGTTTCCAATTAGAATAGGAATTTCCAAATAGTGAGGACAAATAGATTTTACAACTATAACACTCAAATGTGTACAAAAGTACATGTACCATAGTTGCCCATAGTATAGTAGGAATTCGAACATTTACCTAATTTAACCAAATTATCACCTTCAATTTTATTTAAGTAGCAACCTTAAGGGCATGATTAATTAATATTTATTCATTTAATTACAACGATTCCAATTACAACAAAGAGGGAATTTCTACTATAAAATGATTTCTATATAATCCTTCTTATACACCTAGTTGATAAATATTTTTTGTGTTCACCATCTTCATCAAGCCAAGCACACAACAAAATGGGGGAGTAGGAAGCACTCTCCACCCAACCAAAATATCCAATGAGGGAGAGAAGCCTTCTTCCTCATTTTCTCTAGAGCCCTAACAAGGAAGCAATGAAGGCTATTTAGACCACCATGGAAACTCAAAAATGGTCTCCACACACACATTCAATCAAGACAACAAGGAAATAACACAATATCGATTTCCTTACATCCAATCAACAAATATCAAAACACAAAGGCTTCATGCTAAAGCCATGGAGGAGAAAGGAACATGGGACGATTTTTCACACTCAATCAAGACCTCTACTTTTTTTGCATCCCACTTTCCTGTGGTGATTTTAGGTTTTCAAGTCCCATGCGTCCTAACGTCCTAACTATCCTGCAGACTGCATGTGACAATTTTTTCTGCCTTAAGTAATTCCTTTTTGTGTGGCGATTTTAGCAATTTGAGCCCGACTATCCCAGACACGTTTCTCCATATTTTCCGCATTACACTGTTTGTCCTTTGCATTTTGGCTATTTCACCTTTTCACGTCCCAAATATCCCAGTTGAACTTGTGTGGCTTGGGACAAAACTTCCTCATTTTTTGCATTACACTAAAAGAATCCATTTTTTCATATTTTAGCATTTTTTTCTAACTCCTTGAATTTTTCCTTGGATAGGGAAGTTAGAGAAGAGCCAAAGGGGGCCCCAAAACCTGATTTTTGGGCCTCGAACAAATTTTACTTTCTCAAGCTTTAAGAAACAATGCAAGTTATCCCAATTTACCTCGAGGGTTGAATTAAGGAAAACATATTCTTCTCTATTATTTTCTTAACTCTTGGGAAATTTTCATGATGCCTATTACTGGCACAACTACACAACTAAAACTTGATGAAATAGTAACAACTTTACTTTCTAAAGAGATGAGAAGAAAGTATGTTAATGAATATCACTCAAAGGAATCTTTATTAGTTTTTGGGGAAGATAAAGTTAGAGAGAAGAAGGAAAATAATGGAGATAAAATGTCCAAGTCTAAACAAATAAATTTCAAAAAATGTTCTAGAAATTTGTTAAAATAAGGAACATTAAGAAATATTGAAGGTAGAAGATCAAAAAACCTAAAATAATGTTTGTTTTGTAGAAGGAGAAGCAAGTACATATAATGGTAATGCTTACCTTGCATCCTTTATGACACATGGATACATTCATGCATGGATTATTGATTCAGTGTATCATTCAACATGAATTCTCACATGGAATGGTTATGTGAATATAAGTTCTGAGATGGTGGATAAGTGTTTTTGGGAGATAATTCAACCTACATAAATATTTGGAGAGAAAGAGTAAAGTTGAATTTTAGAGCTCAAAGAACAAAGAAGCTCCCTAGTGTATTAAGCATACCATGCCTAGCTATAAATTTGGTTTCGCTGAGAAAGATAAATAGTATTGGAGCAGAAGCCTTATTCAATAAATATGGGTATAAAATGTTCTATGGATCTCTCATTTTAGAAAGAGTAATGTTCACGTGAACTCCATTTAAACTATTTGCAAGCACAAAGTTAGTGTAAGCAACATCTTTTTTTATAAGAGTGAAAAATAATGAATTTTATTCTCAATATTGGATTAGTGAATAAGTTAATGGAAATTTTGAACTAAATATCTCAATAGTAAGTTCTATTGGGTGAAACAAAGATTGCGAGGAAATATGGTGAAATGAAGATAACCAAGGAAATATCAATATATTGAGATTTAGGGAAAACAAAAATTTCTTCTAAAGGAGAAATTAATAATTTGGCTTGAAAGGATGGGCCACATTGTAAAAAAATGGTTACCTGTATTACAATCAGACGACATGCTTAAAGGAATTTATAAATGTCCCTCAAAAGTTGAAAATTTTAACATTGTGTATATGAAAAGTATAACAGAGTAAATTTTCTCAGTTCTAATACTCTATCTAAATTCCCAAAGTAACACAGATGTTTAAAAGGTATTATTTTGTAGTTTAAACTTTTGATAAATGATAACAAATTATATTACCAATTTGTTCCAACTATAATAAACATGTATTAGCACTCTCCATTACAATATAATTATGGATGATTAGGGAATTAGAATTACATTATATAGTTTATTTGTGTTGGGATTATATATATATACATTCATAAACTTTCATATATAGCTGACATAAATACCATACCTATATTAATATAGTATGGATTATAATTTGGGTATTAATAGAATATGGCCAGTTGATCTTATATGAAAGAGTATATAATCAATACATATACCAATCATTATAACATGACATCATATGAATCTTATAACATGTATGAAAAAGATTAAAAAAAAAAATTTATTTATTTAGATTTGATTAAAGTGATTATTACACATGGGCTACAATAAAAATCTCGAGGTGGTAGAGAATTGTATCACCATGTGTGTGGTTGAGATTGACATAAAAATTGTCTAGCATATAAGATCATAAAATGGTTGAAAATATTCTACAAGACTTACTGCATCCAATATCAAAGAATTAATATTTAAACCCCTACCAAGAATTTTATGTAGACGAGAACCAGAGAATACTAAGATCCCTATCTAGGAAGTTGGATCTTATACCAGGTGTGGTAATTATTTATTTGTCATGAGCCATATAAAGTGATTTTATTTTTTAATTTCGTAATGTATATAATTTACACCATACATGCATATTCCCCTTCCTCTACCATTTCCCTACCTCCAAAAAAATATTGCACGATGTATTATCCTAAAACTTGTAAAATATCAAACCTTATTAGAGTCTTCCACATCTTGTTCATTGGAAAAGAGATTTTTTTTTAAGAAAAACATACGACAAGGTCGCATCATTGTTATAGTGAGATTTTTGTTAGTGTGTTTTTGTTGTGTGCAACGTATTTTTCAATAAAAATGAAGAGAATTTTCCAATTTGGTACCTCTTGAATGAATAACATTCTGAGGAGAAAAAAACTAAAGTAGCACTTGGTTCTTGGCAAAGGGTTTGTAGCAATTTGAGAAACAACAAAAGTATACAATTGAGACCTCATGTCACCTCTAGGTTCATGGTCAACCCATAGACAGGAAACCATAGGGGTTCATGGTAATATAGGAAACTAGAAACCACCAAAGGTGTTAACAAAAATATGTACTCATGTCACTTCCAAGTTTTTGGTAATCCTACAAGGAAAAACTAAGGTGTCACCAAGACCATGAAGCCACAAAGATGGTATCCCACTTCAAAGGTGAGCAGGCTACATGGAGAGTGTAAAAAAATTTTATCGTGTTTGAAATGAGGGGGACCATTATCTGGAAAAATGATGAATAAAAACAATGTATTAAGGGGGAAATGTTAGAAAAACTAATCCATTATTTAATTGTGTTGGTTATTCTTTAGTCAGTTATCTCTGCCTTCGTGGCATCAGTTGACGGTTCCCCTTCAACCATCCTATTTGCATTGTATATATATTTGCATGATTATAAATATTTATTCAAGGCATTTAATCCATTCTTCTTCTATTTTTTCCTTCATCCTTTTAGCTGAAAATTACAAAGTTCAAACAAGGGAATCATATATATATATATATATACACACACACACACACACACATATACATAGTTATAACTCTCAAATAATGGGCCAAACACTAAGCATTACATATCATCACCTAATCTTGCATTCAAAGGCACAAGAGCACTTCAAAGGCATTAATCTAGCACACTCATAAAAGGGAAAAGGGCTGCATCACTCTGCATACACAACATTGGAGGGGACCGTTCATTTTAATCCATCACATACACTTTATACATAGCTACATTATAGATCTATCTCGATATCATTGTGTAACTTACACAAGGGCATCCTAGGGCATCGTTACACACACAATCACACAAAACTACATGGAGTATAATTAGGGAGTATAATAATAAGTATAGTATACCCTTTTTAAATTTAGACATCTAATACTCTGATCAATACTCTCCATATACACTTATAAATACCAATAATTAACACTATTAACCTATAAATCATGCTTAAGTCTAATTTTATTTTGTTTCCATGTATTAGCACTTAAATCTTGTTGGTGGGTGAAGGTGATACTTTGAATTATAGTTTTATTTAGTATGATGTTAGATGCTCAATCATGGATTATTGTTAACTTTGATTCTTATATGATGCATGATGATTCTTAGAGACATTTTATATGTTGATGATGATAAATTGCTTGACATGGTGATATTATGGATGTTGTTTCAGACATGTGATATTTGGATATTGTGAGTAGACCTAGAAATGGAAATTATTGGATGATGATATAGTTGTTGATAAAACTGTAAATGATATGGTTAGATTGCTTTGATGTTGTTGTGATTCATATATCAGGTTGATTTTGAGAATTATATTTATATTATTTTGGATGTTCTGATATGACCACGAGGCCGAAGGAGATATTTGTATTTTGCAGGTTTAAAATATCACAACAAACATCGGAAGATTGGAGACCAACCACATTGGAATTCTAGATGAATTCAACAAGGTCACCATGGCAACTTGTATTTGTTTGTGCGTGTTTGTTTGTGTTAGGGATTCCCATGGGGGGGATCACCTTTAAATGTGACCAAGGGGTTATGTGTATTTATTTATTTGGACCCTTTGTTATGTTTGCATGTGTTTATTTTGTCGTGCATTGACCCTTTCATTATTCATTAAATGATGTGTAATATTATGAGTAATCATGTTGTTAAGTTAATTAATTAAAATATGTCATAAGAAATCAATTATTAGAGTTGTTGGCCTTGCATTAAAGTGTTGTAAGTGATGTATAAGTTAACTTTTGAGTGTGAAATAGTCCACTTTCTTGGAATTCAAAATTGTCCTTGGAGGATGATTTTGGAGGTTTTTGGGACAAGTTAAACTTATCCCATACCTCTTAAATTTAATTACCAACCATACCTACAGTTGGAGAGTTGAGATTAGACTTTTTTAATGCTTTTCGAGAAGGCAAATTGTAGGTTTTAATTGCACTTTTCTTACATGGTTTAATTTCAGTCCTTTGGGGTGTGGGTTGGATTTGAGTGTGTAAGTGAACTGTCATATTATTTACCCACCTATTTATTATGCATTGGAGAATGAAGTTGACTTTGGGGGTTAGAGTTGAGGATGTGTGATATGACATCCTACATGGACCACCTCATCCTCTTCCCTTCCCTCTTCTATTAAATTAGAATTGCTTGAGTTGTTTTGGGGTTGCTTCATTTTCAGAGACTTCATTTTTGGGGCGAATTCCTTGCTGTTTTGGGGAGCTCTTACTTTTGGAGAAGCTTGAAGATTGTTGCATGCTTGTTGTTTGGTGGATTTTTGGATTTTTTGCTTAGAAAAAACTGTTGTTTGGAACTTGGGAAACTCCATCATGGAGAGGTAAGAGCTTGGATGTTGAAATTCTCTTCTTTTATAAATGTAAATGTTAATGTGTGAGTGTTTGGCATATTTGTGGGTTGTTTTGTAGATGGCCTAGGAATGGTGTAGGAGAAGACTATGGGGTTTATTTTGTGGGAGGCACAAGTGTGTTTTAGGGAGGTATAAGGGTGGAGGGAGTTAGGAATTGGGTTCCAGCTTACAAAGAAATAGCTTGCATTTATTTACTCGTTATGGGGTGCCATAAGAGGTTGGGGAGGGATAAGGAAATGTGAGGAATAAGGGGTACTTGGGGAGGCATAAGGAATGTCAGGGTTTTGATATACTATATTTTAGCAGTTTGTAATTCAGGCGGTGATACCCATTTCCCCTTTTCGGAGGCATAAGAAGCACCCCCATAGTTTCTTGCTCCTTTGGCTTGCTTGATGAAGCCTCAGTAATGTTTGTTATGTTTTAATGTAGTTGTAAACTACATTCTGCTTTGGACTATGTTTTTATTGTGAAAATGTTGCTTGTGTGTTCGTGGAAGCCTGTTGTTGTCATGAGTTGGATCACATATTTTATTGCACTATGGTTGGGGCATAGGGGCCAGTGAAGAAGGACAACTTCTCCTCTTCATTAGATGTCTTGGTTGGGTGGAGAGCGTTTCCTTTCCCCTACTTTTGTTGTGATCAAATTTAGAAGAATGAGATGTATGCATGTTGCTGTTATGGAGCTGTGATGAAGGCAGTTTGACATTCCCTTGTGAAATAAAATCTTATTGTAACCTTTCCCACTTGAAGTGTATGAACTTGTATATATTTTGTAATGGAAAGATGTTGTTGCGGTTATGAAAGTGTAAATTGAAATGTGAGAGAGACATACTCTGTTATGTTCTTTTGAAAGCAAGAAGTTGTGTTCTGCATGATGAAATTGAAGAATAAAAAAAAGGATGTTACCAAGTTGTCTTTTGGAATCCATAAATGATGTATTACCTTTCTCAAATTACATTGTGGTATTGAATATGATCTTTTAAATGTAATTGAAATCTATGATTGAAAGAAATGTAATACTCTATTTTGTGAAGTACATGATTTAAAAAGAATAAAAGTTACATTTTTGTCTTTATCATTTGATGAAGGAATGAAACCTTTTGAAACTAACATGAAATGAATTCATTTGTAAGGAAAGTAAAATAAGAACCATTGAGTTAATTTTGTTGTTTCCATTTTTGCGTCACGTTAAACTCTGTAACTTTTACCATAAATGAACAGGTTGAACCTGCAATCAAGAAATGATAATGAACCAATAAAATTGAACATACCAAGATATCAATGAGTTCAATCAGACAAAAACACTTAGATGAAATCTTTCAAAATCTGGCAAAACCAAGTTCAAAGCTTTCACAATCATTTTTTTGTCAAGAAATGTAAATGTTCAAATTATAAATCAATCAGACAAATTGAATCTTGAAATCTTTCCTAAATCCATCTAAGAAAAATTCTCCATGTCTATTTGACATGTTGAGAGAGGAACAAAGATCAAATTGAAAAATCTTCATAAATTAAAATTTACCAGTTTGCACTGTAAAAGCCTACAGATCGTTTTCATG
Source organism: Taxus chinensis (assembly GCA_019776745.2). Classification (NCBI taxonomy): domain Eukaryota; kingdom Viridiplantae; phylum Streptophyta; class Pinopsida; order Cupressales; family Taxaceae; genus Taxus; species Taxus chinensis. The sequence goes on from JAHRHJ020003150.1 coordinate 165,803, forward strand.
AAATTGACTCCTTAAACTTTATCAAAATTAAAATTTAATGATTTTTTAGTAAATAGTACATCGAGATATTTCCAGAAATTCCTCATTTGCCCAAAACCAAGCTCTCTATCAAAATTTATGGCCTTCTAAAGTTTTTCTTCACTTGGCATTAAAAAAAAATTGGGAAAAATTTCCTTGACGAGCCCGCGGGCTCGAATTTTTCCCTTAGCGCTTCAGAAAATGTTTGGGAAATTTTTTCCTAATTTTCCCCGCCACCCTGCCAGCCTACAGTCAATCAGGATCTGCCACGTGGCATCATGAGGCATCGGTGGAGGAGTGGGTTCCTTTTTGCCTTTTGCATTTTCAGAAAACTTTGGGAAAATTTTCTAAAGTTTCCCCATCGTCCCGCTGACCCACAGCCAATCAGGAGATGCCACATGGTATCAAAATGCCTTGGTAGAGGTGCAGGTGAATTTTACCCTCTTTTCCCTTCGGGTCGCTAAAACACTTTTATCCCCACTGCCTCACTTTCCCTACGTTGGCTTAGGAGGTGCCACATGTCCCCTACGGACTTATGGACTCACGGGAGCGCGGCTGTAAAGGTGGCTTTTGCCCCCTGTGCAAGAAATTTACAAAATGTCTTTTGCGGCCCTGCCAACCCGAATCTTCTTCTGGGAAATATTTCTCTCCATGGCCGCAGATCCGCCCTTGGGGAAAGTTTTCCTCCCATGGCCCACAGGCCCGCGCATTGGAAAATTTTCTCCCCTAGGCCCGCGGACCCACTCTTGGGAAAATTTTCACCCCAAGGCCCACCGGTCCATAACTTGATAAATATGAGGAGTTAGGAGGACTTCTTTACATCACTGGAAAGGTGAGGAAATTTCCTATCCAATGGGAATGATTTAGGAGATTTTTAAATGCGTTAATTTTGAAAAAAAAAATCAAGTTGGATCTTTATAGCTTGTCAGAGAGTGGGTATGGTGAGGAATTACCCTCTGAACCTAATTGAACTTTCTAACCCTAAATTTTGGGATCTTGTGACCTCTAATAATTTTTAATAAAAAAAAGTATATTCTAGTGGATTGGAATTGTTCTGGAACTCTTTAGTGACAACTATTGTCTTGTAACCCGGTTGTAGACTCTCTTAAACAAAAAAAATTATTCCATAATTTTCCTAACTAATCCTAGGTTGTTCTTGGGTCTCAAGTGAGTTGTTTTAGCGGGCATCACAATCATGGAAAAAAACATTTCAAACTCTTAATATGAATGACCCAAATCTATGTATAAAATAGGTTGGAATGATACCAATTTATAGTAGTACTGGTGGTGAAAAGAAAAAATTACTTTACCAATTTCTTGAGGTCACTTATGTTTTCTCAAACCCCAACATAGAAATCACTTTCCACTTCCACCCATGCCTTGGAAAGTGTGATCCATTATTTTTTCCAACTTTATTATCATCAAATATTTAAGCACAAGGTGTTATTTATGTTTTCTAGATAGTATTGGACCCACTTTCATTAAGTTTTGGAGAAGATTTTTTTGTTTGTTAAGGTCCGAGTTTAAATTAATTAATGAAGAGTTATATTTAGCATTGTGAAATAAATATCATAATATAAACAATACAAATAAAACATTGCATATTTGACACATGTTTACGTGGAAAAATTCATAATAGATAAGAAACCACAATATATATCAAGTGCATACCCTCAAATTATGTTTTTGACCTTATTATTTAGCCATAATTAATTCATAGAACTACCTTCAATACATCTTTAAGTAATAGAACTGAGTACAAAGCAAACCAGAAACAATAGGGAAAACTCAAAAGGGTCTTCAAAAACAACATAAGAAGAAGAAGAATAAGAAAGAGAGCACAAGGAAAGAGAGGGAGGTGGAGGGAAAAACATCAACACCAACCCTCATGACTGTCACCCAAGGTCAGCTGAAAAAAAATCAGGTGATGTGCTGGTGTTTGGTGTCGAGGACTGGAAGCTATATGAGTGCTTATGATCTATGGAATCTCAAGCTCTCTAGGTGGACCTAGTTTTCTGTCGTCTAAAAGAGGGGGGCCCTAACCATGCATGAATCCAGATATCTCTGGTCATGGAAAAAGCTCCTCTAATCATGACAGATCTAACCAGAAGATCTCCACTACGATCATGTCCCCGCTTAGTGCCCCTCACACCCGGGAGCACATCAAAGAAAGATGTGATCCATCTAGTAATAGTATCCTTGGAAGGAGGATGGAGGGCCCCATCATGGAGCTTAATAGCTTCCTGTAAAAAGAGAGTGATACACCTCTAATCATAATACTTGAAGAAGGTTGTGGACGTTGGATGTTTACGGAAAAGACAATGAAACCTCCCTCTAATCTCATAATAGATGGGGGATCAGAAGATGAAGTGTTCCTCTATCTCAACCTCCTGGATGGAGCAAATCTGGTAGATCCTCTCAGACTGAACCAACTGGTGATCACTCTCGACCCGAAGCCTGTGGGATCTAACTCTGAAATGGCCCAAAGAAATGTGAAGAGCATGCATCCAATGATGGGAGATATAGGTGGGTCAAATGATGAGTCCATTTCTAAATTCCCAGAAGTGATTGGAATAGAAGGCCATTTTCAGGCATAGCCCCTCCCTAGGGTTGGTCCACGTGATCTGAGTGAATAGTCTGTATATGTCTTCTCTGATAATTCTGTGCAAGTCCTGCATGCTTGGGAGGAGGTGAACAGGGGCATCCATAGAGTATCTAAAAGGGGGAGATAGTCCATGTTGATCCCAAGAGATCCAAGAAGATGAGAGGTCCCAGCATACCAGCACCGAACACAACCACTACGATCAAAGAGAGAAATGGCCTCAAAAGAATGGTAGGCAAGGTAGATGTATCTATCCCTATTAGTGGTGGAATCTGAAAGTCCCTATATGCAGTAAAAGAGTGAGATGAGACCAAAGATGACCTCTAGTCTGAAAGGATGAGCCCTAAACTCAGCAAGGATGATATGATGAGGAACAGTCTCTTTTCATTTGATGATCCGTCTGAGAAAAAGGATCTAAACTCACTCAATAGAAGCCCAATCCGACTCAAGTAGGGAGGGGCCCCAAACCTCAGAACCATAAAGAACAGTGGATCTCACAAGAGACTATGAGAGAGACATATTAGACTACGTGTCCTGAAAGTGATGGCGGAAGCACTGTCTCTCCAAGATCGCAAGGGAACCATACCCCTTATTGATGTGGGGTTGAATAGCCATGTGTAGACTAAACCAAGGTCTAGAGAAGAGAACCCCCAGATAGGGGTAGGATTTGGTGATCTCTAACTCCTCTCCCCTATAGAATAAATGGAAATCAAAGGTATTCAACACGTTGAAAACCATAACCTTGGTTTTTCCCATGTTGACTGTAAGCTGCCTATGATCACAGAATAGGGCTAGAGCATCAAGTTGTCTCTATAATCCCTTCGCTGAAGAATCTAGAAGGAATACATCATCTGTGAAGAGAAGAATGTAGATCAAAACTTGGTGGAGAATACAACCGTCCCCGTCCTATATGTGGTCTCTGAGAAATTCTCCATCTCATCAATATAGATACCAAACAGAGTAGGAGAGAGAGGGCAGCCTTGTTTGACTCCAATGGTGCTCATGATGAAATTGGAAATCCCAGCAACACTGTAGAGGTGACCCTAAACCTCCTCATACAACTGGGTAATAGCGACAAGAAGGGTTATGGAAATACCAATGTCTCTAAGTCTATTGAAAAGGGCTTCACATAGAACAAAGTCAAAGGATTTCTGAAAGTCTACAAAGCAGCAAAAGACTTTGGATGAACGGTGATATACTTTCTTGATGATAGCCTGGAGGATAAGAATGTGATCATTTGTCTAGTACCATGTCCTAAAGCCAGCCTGTCCTCTGGATCTGCACTGGTACTGCTCAAGAAACTTAGAAATCTGCAAATGGAGAACATTGGCGTATAACATAGAGAAAGTGTGACCCACCATAATTATCCTGTAATTATTAGGATCAAAAGTAGGACCAGATTTGTGAATAGGATGGATAATGTGGTGGGACCAAGATTGCAGGAAGCCAGTACACACCACCTAATTGAAAAGGTCTACCAAATAACTGTTGATGGTGTTGATCCCATGCTTGAAAAATTATGCCTAGAAGCCTTCCTCATCTACTACTTTACATCAACAGTCCTATCATGACATTAAACTTGGATGTTTTTGGTTAAAGTTTTGAAATCGCCCAAAAGGATGACCTTGCCAACTGCTGAGAACTAAGAAATGCCAACATAAAGGTTAAAGAAGGGATCCACATCTGGGCCACTCTCAATGGAAAAAGGAGAAGAGACATGGGGGAAGTGATTTTTAAATTTACATCTCAACTTTTGGTCATTTCCTGAGTCCCCCTAAAAAGGGACATTATAGTGGTATCGGAACTCCATCCTCCCAACCTATGAAGTATGGAAGATGACAACAGTATGTAGTGATACTAGAGAAGGGAAAAGAAGAAAACAAGAGAGATTGGGAAGAGAAATTGGAGGTGATCGTGAAGAAGCAAGAAGGAATAATGGAGATATTGGATAGGCTTTCCCTAACCAACCAAAACATGCAAGGTGGTGGTTTGGCCAAGGTGGAAGAAACCCCTGTGAACCAAAGAAGGAGAAAAATTATTTTGCAAGGCCTTACAAACCCCAGTTCATGACCAAAGATGCATTCACTTCACATGAGAGCCCTAGACAACCTCACGACTACACGATATAGCTTGAAGAGTACTAAGCAATGCCGGATGGGCTTCAAGAGGCAATGTATCTCACGGAATTCATCAAAGTAAGGACAAAAGAAAGACATTATCAGCAAAAAAAACTAGCGCCAAAGGGAGAGATGCAACATGCATTGGGTAAGATGAGTCTTCCTACTTTTGATGGCTCCACGAAGGGATCAGCTAGGGCATGGATCTAAAAACTTGACACATACTTGTCCTTGAGACCTATGGTGGAAGAAGAGGCAATAAAATTTGCAACCCTTCACCTTGAAGGAGCTACCCATGATTGGTGGCATCATGTCATGTTGACACAAGGGAAACACCACATTCATTCCTATGAAGAGTTTTGCACAAGGTTTGAAACGATGGATCCGGTAGCATACTCCCATGATCTTTCCCAGCTCAAGGAAAAAGGTATGGTAGAAGAATATGTTGCTGATTTTCAAAAGATTTCAATCATGGTAAATGTTATTTCCTAAGGGAGACTCATGGTGTTGTTTATAGAAGGGTTGACCTCACCCCTATAGAGTTTAGTAAGGGCTTTTGATCCATCTTCCTTGCAAGAAACATTAAGGAAAGCCTTAGACCTCGAAGGTGCAATCCTTAGGACTGGTTTTTCATAAAAAATTATGGGCGAAAAGGGGCAGATCAGACCAGCAATGGGAGGGAAGCCAAAGGGTCTTCTATCTCAGCCTAAAGTATCTCTTTTTGGGGCAGCCTATGAGTCCTTTTCAATGGGATAATAGCTAAGAAGGAAGGAAGCAAGAAGATGAAAACCAAGAGTCCAAGAATGAGCTGAGAAGGAAGAAGCTTTGCTTCACATGTAGGGATCTATGGTCACCCAGACATAGGTGCCTTAGAAATTGGAAAATACACTACATAGAAGTGGTGTCCGATGATGAAGGAGAGGGCATTAAAGGGGAGGAAGTGGCAGCTAATTCTGAGCCAATAAAAGAAGATGCTCCAAAATCTGTTCCGAAAGAAAATAACACCCATTCTACACTTTCTAGTGCTCCTAGGTATAACCCATTCATGGTAAAATGTCTTCTCCATGGGCAAAAGGTAATGGTATTAATTGATAGCGGGGCTACCCATAATTTCATTGATGAAGAGTTGGCGTCCAAGATGAAGCTAAAGGTAGATAAGATAAGATAATAATATTAATGTCCAACACATGACCACAAAATTAAGTCAATGGGGCCGTAGAGTACAAAGCAAACAAAACCCAGTAAGAGGACCCAAAGGGGTCACCTGAAATACAATGAGAGAAAAAGAGGAAGAGAAGGAGGCAACAAATGCCGAGAATCCAGAGAATAAGAAGAAGAAGATGATGATGATGACGATGTGGGGGGGAGCGGAAGGAAAAAAAACCCTAACAACATCACCTAACACTCAAGGCTGGATGGAAGTGACTTGCAATCTACCGATGACCAGTAGCTGAGACTGTGGAATGTCTTGGAAGCAAGTGGCCGGAAGGAAGGCAGAGCCTCCCTACAAGCCTGGTGGATTGCTGTCTATGTGGAGGGGCCTCGAGACTTGCTTGAGGAAAGTAGCATCGGGTGGGAGAAATGGAGTCTTGAGACTTGACAGATCTGAACTGGGAGTCCAGATTCATGTCCAGATGCTGCTTGATGCCTCTCACCGGGGAGAGCACCGAGAAGAAAGAGGTGATCTGTCTAGTATTAATCCGTCTGGGAGGAGGGTGGAGGATCCTTTCCCGAAGCCTGAGGGCCTCTTGAAGATAAATAGCAAGACATCTCTGATCATAGTACCTAAAGAAAGCAGTGAAGGAAGCTCATAGAACAGGTAATGGAATCTCCCTCGAATTTTTTAGTAAACAGGACACCGAAAAATGAAGTGTTCTTCAGTTTTAACCTCCTCAAGAGAGCAAAGAAGGCAATTTTTCTCCGAGTGATCTAGGTGATGGTCAGTCTCCACATGAAGATGATGTAATCCCCCTCTAAAGTAACCCAAAGAGATATGAAGGACCTGTAACCAATGTCAGGAAATGTACATGGGTCTGATAATGACCCCATCCCGGATCACAAGAAAATGTGTCGCATAGAAGGAGATCTTCGGACATAGCCCCTCTAGAGGATTGGTCCATGTGTGCTGAATGAACTATCTATAGATATCATCTCTGATTATTTTATAAAGGTCCTATTGTTTCGGTAGGAGATGACCGGGGTATCTAGAGAATAGTTGAAGGGAGGGAGATGGTCCACTCGAATGCCAATGGAATCCAAAAAGTGACAAACATAGGAATACTAGTAACAAGGTCAACCACTATGATTTGAGGATGCAATAGCTTCGTAAGAGCAATAGGCAAGGTAAATGTACTTATCCTTGTCAACGGAAGAGCTATAAATACCTTGAAAACAGTGCAACAATAACACAAAGTTAAAGATGTTCTCCAAACGAAAAGGGTGAGCCCTAAACTCAGCAAGAATAATGTTGTGAGGGATAGATTCTTTGTACTTGATAATACGCCTCAGCATGAGGATCTGAACACGCTCAATAGTAGCCTCATCAAAGTCCAAAAGAGAGGGACCCTAAATTTTTGAACTGTAAAGAACCATGGGCCTAACTAGTGAATCAAAGAGGAACATCTTGGAAAGAATGTCCTAAAAGTGGTGATAGAAACATTTTCTCTCAAGAAAATTGCCAAAGAACCATACCCCTTATTGAGCCAGGGTTGGAGAGTAGTTTGGAGGCTAAAATGAGGTCTAGAGAATAGGATCCCTAAGCATGTGTAAGAGCAAGTGATCTCAATCTCCTCACCCCTAAAGAAGAAGTGGAGGTCCGAAGTCTTTAGACAATTGAAAACCATAACTTTGGTTTTCCCAAGGTTTAGTTGTCAGTTGCCTTCAGCAGATGAGGCAAGGAGAACTATGTCATCTACAAAGAGGATAATTTGGATTAGAACATGGTGCAGAAGACAACCATCACCCTCCTGGAACCACACAAAGAAGTGATTTCATTGTGAATTATAGTAGATTTAAGTGCTAATACATTTTAAATAGTTTAAATTAATTAACTAGTAATAGACTACATCACATATACAACATATCTAATGAGAATTAAGTATTAGATGTCTAATCTTATGAACAATATGCCTATCATTGCCCCTATTCAAGTAGCCTCTAATCAGCTAGCTCAGTCTACCCTTGCCTCTTCAAATGATATATTTGAAGTTAATTCACTATTGCAAACTTTTTAGAACAAGCTTGTTGTACTCAAGAGGCAACAATTTCAGTATAATCATCCATATCAGCCACAAAATCAGCGGTATCAGGCTAACCATCCTCCTATTCAAAGGAACAATCAGCCTCCAAATCAAACTATAGGTCAAGCTACAAATGTCAGGCCTTTGAACTTTCAGAACCCTCTTGCTACTAGCTCATCTAGAGCCATAGTACCTATTCAGAATAATCTAGTTCAAGATTACGAATGGTGTTATCCATGTTCTCAACCCCATAGTTGAAATATTTTTCCTAATGGATTTCTTAGTCAAGTCCTTATGGTTCAAGGCATATCTTCCACTTCATAGTTAACAGACAATTCATCTATGCAAGAAAAAATGAATCAATCATAGGCACCTGAAGAAGCCACTTTGCAACATATATTAATTGGTCCATAAAACTACCAAGACTATAAATCTATGACTTAGCACTTAAATATATAAAGCTAATAATTATATTTAGAATATATTGGTTAATAAATTTGATGTATTATATAAAGGGAAGGGTATTTATAAGTGTATATGGAGAGTATTGATCAGAGTATTAAATGTCTAAATTTGGAAATTGTATTGAGTATGTTGTGGTAGTGTAAATTTTTCTTGTAGGCATTTATTGTATGTGTAAAACTTATACAAAATCTTTGTTTAATATGTATGATATTTACAAGTGTATAAGTATTTTATTAGGCTTAATATTTGTAACTGTCGGGTATAGTCGCAAATAGTATGTACAAGTTTTTCACTAACAAGTTGTGAATGCAAGTTACATTTGCATTGTTGACAGTGGTGAGTGCGGGCTCATATTGTACAGAGAGTATGGTGGTTTTAGTGTCATATTAGTTGCAGTATAAGCCATGGGTGAAATTCCTTTTATTGGTTTTTAATTATTGCAAATTTTGGCAAAAAATTACCATGCTATAAACGGGGTTATGTTTTTGTGATATGCAGAGAACGTTTGAACAGTTCAGCAGAGTGAATATCCATTTTGAGATCAAAATGGTCTTACTATGGAGGAGTGATCTAGAGGATTTTCACTATGTAGATATTCCCTAAACTTACCTAAACCTAAACAATGTTGAAGGTCTTCTCAAGACCTTTCCGATGGTATGCTGAACTTCAGAAACATAGTCCATGTGTAGATTCTATCGTCGGTCAAAGTTAAGGTCTTAAATGGGTCACAACTAGTCAAAATATAAAATTGATGGTCTTGGAATGTTTCAAACTCGGTTCCATGGCATAGAGATCATTTCAAGCTTTCCAGCTCATTTTGAGTGGACCAAATCCGATTTTGTATGCGAAATATATGCATAGTCAAAGTTGTGGTCAAATGATGATGTGACACACTCTGGCATGGATAAATAGCATATTCTCAGCGTGACACTTGGTAGGATTGTGGTGGATTTAGATTTAAAAATAATAATAATATTTTTATTAAAATATATATTTAATCCATTCCACATGAATAAGCCTAAATCCCATGGGATAAGGAGGACTTTGTTGGCCAAAATCCATTTAAAGGCTTATCCTATCCCTTTCCCACCATATGTGGGGTAAATGGCTAAATTGGATGCCTAAACTTATGGAAGGGGGATTCGAACCCTTGACTTGTGCCAAAATGTTTTTCAGCCTTACCAACCTGCCACTTTTTAGGAAGTGATATAACATGATATCTCTTTTATTTAAAGGGACTTTTTGGTAGGTCTATGTATGGACAATGAAGGATTAGTTTACAGAGATCGCCATTTCTGAGGAACTTCTTGTCCAAATTTCAACTTGGTGTAAAAAGAAAACTTGTTTGGAATTTTGATATATTTCCATAAATTTAATTTGTCTTACATGAAGTTTTGTATATTTTCCTATGTAGGTGATTTTCTAATGCAGTTGCATAGAACAAGCAAGAGGAGTAGACAGAGATCTGGTTTTTCCAAGCACTTCTAATCTGAACCAAGCCATGAAGTAAAAAGAGAATTTGTTCATATTTTCACAAGATTTCTAGATATATAATTTTTTTTCATCTAGTATTTATAAATCTCCATTTGTTATCATTTTTCAATCACATTTGCAAGGGGATCACACTATGGAAGCACTGTAAGAGCCATGCATCATTTTGGGAATAGTTTCTAGTAAATTGCATATTTTTAATGTATTTGATCAGAGCATTTGTAGGTTTTTATCTGTTTACAAATTATTGAATGGTTATTGTACTTCATTGGTTATTTTATAGATCGATTCACTTTCTACGAATCCGCAGATGTAGCCTTCAGGTGAACTCCATTATCAATCTTGTGTTGTGTGGATTTTAATTCAATTTTTGAAGATTTTGATCAGATAAAAAAATGTTAATTGGATTAACTAATTAATTTTGTGAATCAAACACTTAACTAGTAATTGGACTGAAGGAAAATTTTAGTAACCATAATCCACAACAGACTTTTGAATGCACATTTCAATTTTGGGATTCAAACATCAAATTGAGGGCATTCTAAATCAACTATGATTATTTCATTTTGATTTGTAATAGATTCAATTTAATCACTTAAGTTGGAAATTGAGATAATTGATTATTTGGAAGAGTTCAAGGTTTTTGGCTTCAAGAGCTCCCAAAAATTGATTGTTAATACTCCTAATGAGTTGTCTAAAATTAGAATTTGAAATTTTTCTAAGTACTTAAAAAAAGTACCATTTTTGAATCAATACTCCACATACCTAATTCTCCAAATCTGTGCACAAATCCTCTGTAAAATGTGTTCTTGGACACCCTTTATATCTATTTTTTTACCTTTTTGATATTTGTGTTTGATAACTCTGAATTTATTATTTTTATAACTCTTACTTACTTTGAGTGTGATTTGAGAAAATAAGTTATTCAAATTCTTGGGAAGACCCTTACATTTTTTTGGAGAATGCTAAAAGGCCTTTGATAAACGCATATTCATAAGGGGGGATTTTAGAGTTATCCACAAATCCCTTTGCCACCACTAAAATTGATCACCTTGTTTCTCTTTTCACCTGCAATTCCCCTAACGGTTAGAATCCTAGTTTTTAAACCAATCCAAGTGTCGCACTACATGTCCTCGTTATAGAATCAAACTCATGTAGTTATTATATCTGCTTATACAAGTATGAACAACTAACCAATATAGTGGGATAATTGTATAATATAGAATGTACCCAACATCATGGAAAATTTTAAGGGTCCCTTTGAAAAAAATCCTTAGAAAATATTTTGTGAATATGAGAAAATTATCTTTTGCACGAATTATGAATATCAAGACATCACGACATCACTATTAAGTTCTACCACACGGTGTCTTTTTTATATGCTACCCGTCAGTAGCATATTTTTGTGTTATTGGCCATTAGCATAAAAATATGTAACACAAAAATATGCTACTAACTAACTATATTCAAATGAATTTTGTGAATTTCTATTTCACGGGAATGACAAATTGACCCCAAAAATTAACTTGTACCCAAAAAAGTTTGGCAATATGGTCCTACCTTGTATCCTAAAAATTCACCAATTTCAAATTTCAAAAACCATAATATTTGTGAATTAACAAATATTCGCCACTAAAAAATTCCCTACCCAACATGGTAGTAGTGTGAAGCGTTGTACCTCAACTACGTGACCTAACCCTTTGTTCCTTAAAACCATTTAACAATGCTTACAGTGAATTTTCTCTTGCTAAGACATGGCTTTATGACCTTCGCATGTTTGAAAATGAAGGAAGCCAAAGTATTTGACCTAATTGTGTGATTTAGACCTTCACATGTTTGAAAACAAGATGAGTCAAATAATACAGTATCAATCAATGAAGTAATCTATATAAATAAGTAATGACAATAGTATATAAAGCAAGTATAGAAAAAAATAATAGTAAAAATAGAAATATCAAGTAAGGTTAACACTATATAAGACACATGTGTTAACCTTGTTAGCTCAAAAGATAATAATAATCACTATGTATCTAATCAAGCATGACGAGGAAGGTGTAAAGTAACATATAATGAAACAAAATCACCTCAATAGCGTGGAGGGATGTTCCCAAAATAATAGTGTTGAGGAACCAATATGACTTCTACCATCATGTATCAACATGTGTATGTCCTATATGAAGCTCAATATACCATGTGAAACACATGTGTAAAGAGTATATATGTTATCTATCAAAGAAGAGTGACAAAAAACATGTATAAGTAATAAGATAGTGAAGCAAACCATAAGAAGGTCATTATTTTGTATTTTTGCACATATTTGTATGTTTTTATGTTGTGCGATTGTTTGAACGTTTTGGAATTGTTTTGAAAATAACTATGTACATGAAAGGGTGTAGTACAAGACACGCCCAATAAGCTCCCCATAAAGAGGTGCATTGCACTTAGAGTGTGAATGGGCATATATGTCCTACAAGTGTTAGTAGAGATAAAGGATGCTCATGTATAAGATGTGTAGGATCCATGACATGCACCATGGAAGGACTAGAGTAGGGAGACGCGTGTTTAGTAGTATACGTAGAAGGTGATCGAGTTTGATGGATAGGAGAAGGTGTCTCATGATAAGTAGTATGTTTTATAAATGACTGAATAAAAGGCCAATGAGAAGGTATCCTACGAGAGTATCATGTGACCAACAAGGAATAGTACATGAACTAGAAGACCTGTGGATGGATGTACTTGAGGGGGATGTTTTGCAAGGAGTAACATGTGAAATTTTATAAGGTTGATATGTAGATATATTAGTATCAAGTGTAGTAATTGTATACATGGGACTAAGTTCTAGTGACGTAAATCCTCAAATCAAATACCCATAAAAATAACCACTTCACTATTATGAAGGAATTTAACACATGGATGATGGAGGGTACAATTGTGAACGTGTGAATACAAGAGCATCATAGAGTAATGTCAAATGATAAAAGAGAGAATTCCACCAAGAACGTAATATAAAAGTTCTATGAGAGGGGGGAAAGATCCTCTATGTGTGTCTTAGGTTTAACTATGGCACCCTTATTAGTATACTTGAGAGAACACAATAACATAGAGTGCGTACATTATGGGTATTATGGTCAACCAAAAAAAATTGTATAGGACATTGATCAAGAGAGGCAGGAATATAGAGTGTGTTAGAAATAAAACCATGTTCCATAGCAGCATTATCAAAATCAATATTATGTGAAGAATTATTGGTAGTAACAATACCAATCATAGCATTGAATGTGTGATCATAGGAAGGTGGAAGTGATACATTACACTAAGAATTATGGATTTTTGATGTATATTTAGTAGCATCATGTCTCGAAACTGGATCACTCAAGATTTTAAGAATTTCATTATCATTAGCAGGTTTAAGTTGAGGTAGGGCCTCATATTTAATAGTGTCAACATCAAGGAGGTCTTGCGTAATGTAACAAAGCTTAAACTAAATATTTGTGGAGTGACCAATACATTAATGGAAGTCACACTAGGTATTAATATATCTTATCATATGGTGCACTTCTATCAACCTCAAGCAGTGAAGGGAGAGACACAAGATTACTCTTAAATAATTTTTTGATAATTTTCTACAGTGGTGCAAAAGTTAAATGAGTTAAACTCCATCGAGAGGGTTATAATTTTATCTTTATAGGTTGATATACAATATTGACATTGGCTTTGACTTCATGGATTTTTCATCAATAGTTTTGTTTTTAAATGTAGTACTTTATTTAAAAATTGTGATTATATGTGTTAGAAGTGATTAGCAACATAATTGAGTTTGTTCATGTTGAGGATTTTAGCTTCACATTCTCTTAGAGTGTAACATAGATGATCGAAGGAATTGAACTTGTCAAAAATAATTGACTCTTTTAAAGGAAAAAATACTTTTTAAAAAAATATTTTGTACTTCACTATTGCATAATATATTGTTCATCTTAGTAAGCATGGTCTTGTATCATAGCACATAATCACCAATGGGTTCATTGGAACCTTGTTACATTTTAGTGATTTGAGCATAAGATACCTTGTCTCATATATTGATTTAAATTTGTGTAAGAAATTGATTTTCCAAAGGAGTGAAAGTCCAAACAGAATGCATTGGTAGATCATAAAACCATTATAATGAAAAATATTTGATACCCCAAGGGAAGATATTGGAAATAAATGTATCATTTGAAGAATATTTCAAGAAAGAAACATGGAATGTATCAAGATATGCTCTTCAGAATCACCCTTTCCATCATAAATAGGGATATTAGGAGCAAACTAAACTGATAATAAAAGGGTAAGAGGCGACTTTAAGTGAAATTCGATTATGAAATCAAATGAGTAGAATCTATGGCATGAGAAGAAGTAGATACACCTTGTTCCAATCATATAATTTGAGCTTGAAAAGTATGAGCAATGGATTCCAAATCTTATGTGTTGGAAGATGAAGCATATGAGGAACTATATGTATATATAGGAGACATAGTAATAGTGGTGGTCATATGAATAGTCAAAACAACACTGCAAAGTGGAGGCTTATATTGTTGAATGAAATAGGTATCATCGATGTAAGGATGACTGATGTTTGCATGCTAGATATAACACTATTCTTAAACTGATCATGGGCATTATAAAGAAGACCATTAATATTATCAGTATTTTCATTTTTAAAATGTGCAAAATTTTGTGCCTCATCATCTGATAGGACATCATTGTTGAACGTATTATGAGATCAGGTTCACCATGTATATCATTATTAAAAAATGAGAAGACAAAATCAACAAATAGACTGGAAATAGTATAGGCACGTGTGTGAGAAGTAGAAAATGTATTATTTGAGGGTGTGGATGATGAGAATGAGAGACTTTGTTGAGTTGTGGAGCTGAATTGCTTCACAGATAGAATGATTTACAAGTTGTTGGAAAACACAGTAACTTGCATCGGTTGGGTAATGGGCGCCAGTCACCTGGGAACCGACATCGGTTAGCCAGAGAGGAACCGACATCGGTTAGGGGACCGACATCAATTTCTTGTGCGTGATTACTTTTATTTAACTCGATGGATTATATCCAACCTTTGATTATAAAGGTGATCTAAAGGTTGTAAATGCATAGCTAAGTTGACCTAAGTTTGTATATGGGTGGTATTGGTAGGATGTCGGGGATGTATGGAATAATTATTCAATAAGGCCATTATAGATGTTTACCCTAATTAGAACTCTTATGAATGTATTTATATTAATTTTTATAAATATATTAACTCAACTATATATTCTTCAACTTTGCAACATATATTAATTAAAGGTATATGTTATTTAGATCCTAATATTTTCGAAAGAGGGACATTTCATTTTGTTGCTCCATCTGTATCCCTTCGATTTTTCATTTTTCCATCGACAAATTCCCACAGGGCTTTGTCAATAAACTGTAGTTGAGTTTGTATTCAACATGTATGTAACTTTTTGCATTAAAAATTTTGAATTCAACATGTATGGAAGTTTTTGCCTTAAAAATTTTCCATGACTAGATTTATCCATGTCATTAGTTTCAACCGATAATGTGTCTTTTACAAAGAAATTTTGACTAAAATCTTAATATTCACCTAAACAAAACTTACATATTCTTGTCATACATTTTTATTAGCAAGAATCTGATTGATTCTAACAAATAATTCATTCTTTATAACCAAGATTAAACTATTTAAAAATTAATTTCAAGTTATTACTTTTCAAATCACAAAGAGCTAATAGAAAAAACAAAAATAAAGACTCACATGATTGTTGCAAATCCTCAAGGAGCACGTGCAGGTCTCCCAACGTACAGGGTTTTGGCGCCAATATCAAGCGAGAGATAGTTTCAATGCATGTGAGAAATCCACGTGGAGGTGGATGGACTATGCAGGTGTATGAGAGTAAGAGAAGGATCCGGTGCACCACGCACTTGATGATTTTAACACGTCTGAATAAGATGACCTTTGTTTTAAAGAACTCCATGGGCTTGAAAGATTGCAAATGATATCCAAGGAGATCATTGTTCTTCCGACAAGGAATATGCGGTGGAAGCCTGCCTAAGGCTTGAAATAGAGCCTCGAACCAGCATTAAAGAGCATGACATTCAGATACTCGAAGGGTGTAAGTAAAGTATGTCGGTAGATGCAACCAATGCAAATGCATTCAAAACTACATAGAGAGAAAGTATAGTGCCATTCATAATCATTGGATTTATAATACATGTGGTTGTGGCAATTAAATCTGCATGAAGCAAACTAGACAACGATAGCGATCCAAAACACGTCCTCTACAATGTGGAATAATTGACGCCCCCCTTTGTACAATATAGAGGATACGAGTTAAACAATACAATAGTGTTACAAATACTATTGTTTTGTGAGTTGGATAGTAAGAATAATGAATCATACTAACAATTAACTCAGTCATGTGAGTAATAATAAGAATAATTACAGCAATATTTACGCTGAAGGCGTTCTTGTAGTGAGCTTAGACCTCTTTGTTCTGACAATAGTAAGAAATCAGACGGTCCAGAGTTGTTTGTCAGAGGTACGTTGAAATCCAACGGTCTCCAAACACAAGCTCCTCAAATTTGACATATTGCAGGTGTACTGACATTCATGTATGCGTGGATGCGACTCGCAAGCTGTAGATGCAATCTGGAAACCCTAATCTATCTGCAAAGGATTGCCACACATGGAATACAGTTTTCCACGATTGGAGAGTCTTTTTCCTACGGAATACAGTTTTCCGCGATTACAGAGTTTTTTTCCTGTGTGGGTATTTTTTTCTTGTGGTTTGGGAGGGTTTCGTTTGCGGTCCACAGCTGTGTTTCAGCCTACAGTGGTGGCAGTTTTTCCATCACTTATCCTGTTGGACATCTGTTTTGGGTCTTATTCCCCAATTTTGCATGTCTGCATCTCGGCTCTCATTTAGTTCAGCGCTAAAGTTGAATACATGTGGGAATCAATTCCTATGGATGGAATTGTGGATATCCAAGTGTTAAAGCATTTCTAGGGGACATACTGCAAGATTCACTTCTCGGTCACATTTTTCTGTCTGTGTAGCGAGTTGTGACCCCTGTTTGCTGAAAATTTGTAGGGCTTTGTTCATATTTTCACGGCTATCTCACCAAGCGTCCCTAGGTAATCAGAGCGTGCGACCAAGGTCATATCTTCGTCTACACTACCAATGAGACCCTCGAGCTCATTTCGCTAACCCCTTTCATGCCACCAAACTCGGCACTTGTCCCTCGCTGAGGCTTGACGGCGAAACCCAAGTGACCATCAAGTAGAGAAGAGAAAACAGTGTCATGGTTCGTGAGTGTGTGTGCAATGTTATTCATCTACGCTTAGCATGAGGAGAATGTTAAGAATGACCGGATTGGGGCTGATCTAAAGCAGCACGCCATCAAGCCTGGCATCGCTAAAAAATACCAGGACAAGAACACCATCTTTCACCTGAATCCATTTGGGTGTTGTGTTATTGGAGGGTCTCACAAATCACAAAGATGTGGGTCTGATGGGGAGGAAGATCACCATTGACTCCTATGCTCTACATCTATGGTTAGTTCTTCATTAATTATATTGCTCTGTATTACTTTGTTTTTTGGCCACCATCCATATAATCTAAGGTTAGGGCTCCGTCAGTTAAAAGAGGGATATTTTGTACTTATTGCTTCCATAGAGTTTTACCGTATTTTATAAGGAGTATTTGATTTATTACATTATATAATTTATTCATTCCATTTTCAATCTGTTAAACCATAACTTTAAGGGCTTAACCATTGAATAAGCGTGATCGCTTTTCTCGTTCAGCCCGACAACATGGTGAAAGGCGAAGAGTACCAGATGAAAGAAGAAGAAGATTGTCTGATGCATGAGTGCAAACAGAGAAAAATGAAGAGTCCAGTGAGGCTCCTAAGGGTTTATATAAAAGATTTGATAGGATTTCTTGTTCAGCTAGGCATCCGGAAATGGATTTCTCATTTTCACGTGGTAGTATTTCAAAAGAATCCAGGGACTCCATTAGGGATAAATCACAAAAACATGAAGCTAGCTTTCTTGAAGCACCTGCAGAGGTTGGTGGCTCTGGTGTTTTAAAGGAACATGGAAATTCAGGCAATATTGAAGTTTCACAGAAGGCCAGTAATGCAAGAGAAAACTTCCTTTTGAAATCTTCATCATCTTGTTCAGAAGAAAGGTTTATATGTAATTCTTCTGGAAAATCAGGCTGCAAAAAGTCAATTGATAAACATCCAAAATCCAGTAAAAGTTTATCTTCTCATCATACTAATGAAGCCAGGTCTCGAGCTGCAGCTTTGCATCGATGGTTTAAACACATTATAAAGAGAAGACGATCACAAAATGTAAACAATGGACAGCACGAGCAGTATTACTTAGATGAGCAGGACCAGTCATCATTCTGTATGAATGTCAAATCATCAAATGACATTCTAGAATGGGGAGTCCTAAAAGATAGAAACTACAGCTCATCAGGAGGACACTATTTCATGGGATCTTCTTCTATTAGGAGGGGTAAAGCTTATGATTATGATCAGGAACTAATACCCCATTTACAACGGAGCAGCTCCGTCCCTCACTCAGAATCCAATTATGCATATCATAATATTCATGCAGAAATGCCTCGGCTAAGCGAGGCCAGTGCTGGTAGCTTGAGAAGATTTTCCATCATAGAATTCAAAGGAATTAGAGGCTCTTGAATCAGAGGAGGCTTTCTTCCCTCGAAGAAGACATCGAGAATCCGTGCACAAAAGGTCATTTTTTCCTGAAAAGCCTAAAGATTTGCTACTGCACAATATGGAAAAAACTGTTGAAACTAAAAGTCATTTAGGAGTAGATAATATTGATTGTACTCAATAGCTTCTTGAGAAGACAAAAGTTGAAGCTTAGCAGTGTACCTGCAGAGGACTGTTCAGAGCGTGTCAAAATTATTCTTTCAGGGCCTGACCTATGTAAGTTATAAACATAATATTGTTTTACGATTTCTAACTAGGTTCTTGGTTATGTGTATTTGTTTTTCCAGTCACTCTCATTTTGTACTTTTTGTGTGCACTGCAGCTCTAAGCTCTATGGTGGCAGCAATTTGCTATGCGTGGTTATTGGAGCACACATCAACCCAAGATGGATGGAACCCAGTGCCTGTCATTAATACCACTCGGCAAAAGATGTGGGAGCATAGGCCAGCAGCATGGCTCTTCCACCACTGTGGTCTCGATGCTCGAGCTCTCTTCTTCTGTGATGAAGTAAACCTCTTTTCTTACATAGAGTGGTGTTCAGGTTTGCTACAAGGCTAAAGCTTGAGCTACAGTAGGATGTCTTGCTTTTGTCTTGTTGCCAAAAGAGATAGATAGATAGGTAAATAGGGATTATGGTTGCTCACCATGGCCAATCCTTTTTTGAAGTTTAAAGTCAGATACTATTAGTATGCGATGTAGTATATTGCAATTCTAGTGAATAGAAACCAATAAAGAAAGATCATAGTTACTAACCATAGCCACCCCTTTTTTTAAGTTTAAAAGTTGACTTCTGTTATTGTATATGGCTTAGCATATTGCAATTTTGGTAAAAGAAACTGATGGATCTTGTGCTATACACACGTACTTAATGCAAAACAGAGAATATGTGGCAGAGGATAATCAAGGCAACCAAAAGAGAGCCGTGTCTAACTAAATAGTCAATACAAAATGTAAATATTGTTCCTTTATTGCCGGTGTCCTCCTGAAGCAGAATTCCGAGTCTAGGATGTTTTCAAGTGCAGGATTATTAGTTTTTATAGTTTCTGCAAAGCTCAACCACTATATAATAACACATATTCATACTCTAAGTTCTGACTTATCTTATCGTAGAAGCTATGATGTAAATCATGAGATATTATCATATTTGTGCACTCCAATACGTTATGAAAGATTGAGCATATATGGTACTTTTTATTTGAGTTCATTTATCCACTTGAAACCTTTCAAGTTGAGCTTTTTACCATTGTAATCCACATTTATTGTTGACGACAAAGTTAATTTCACCTCGTAATGTGGGTAATGCGTTCATATTAAATCTTCCTTTCCAAGGTGAATTAATCTCTTTGAAGGCATAAGTATAGTTTAATCTTCCACTAGTACGGGGACCACTGTTTGGACCGATGGACTTACCAATCTTGATCGTTACAAGGGACGATGCTTGTATTTTGAATTATTAGGTTTGCGGGTGATTTTAACCAATACATGTTTGAATCTATGTCCTGCATTATTTGTTGATGTTTTTTTCTTTCAATAACTAGCAACACATTTTATCTAAATCAATGAAATAATGAGTACTGATGTGCTCTGGTGCTTTCAGGATGCAAAGAAGAGTGTTATGTTCATTTATTTGCAGACTCGTCTGAATGCTACAACTTAAATTATAGTGATTATGAATACGATTTCATGTGCAATACGATAGTTAGAGTGATTGTGTATCTATGATATTTTTGTATGCAAGCACTCAAGTTATTTATGAATTATTCTGATACAGATTTTTTAGTGTTATAATTGAGTGTGCTAGAGTTTGAAATGATGCACATTTTAGACTCTTAAAAATATCCCAGCGTAGAATGTCTAGATGCTTCTCCATTTGGCAATTTATCTTTTTTATGATAGTTATAGCAAACACTTTGCACATAAAACCGTGAAATTAAGATTCTTTTTTTGGCTTAATGGGCAATATGACAATATGGTATGGTTTTACTTCAAAGGCTCCATGTCGATGATATGCATCTCTTTAAATTCAAAGTTTAAAATGTTTGAGGAAAGATGCGAGATTACTTTAAAAGAAAACCATATTTGAAAATGAGAATAATTTTTGTTCTATTGGACATTATGCGAATATTGGGAGTTTTATAACCTAAAGAGGGTTAAGAAATTAGTTATCGGCCTAACTTAGTTTTGATTTTTGTAATGTAGTCCCCAGTTCCCATGTTCAAGTTTAGTTTAATTACTTGTTCTTGGTAATCCTTATTCCTACTACTATTAGGGACCTTACCAGTTATTACATTCTTGGCTTTTAGATTGTTTCAGATGGTATGGCTGATCCTAAAGGTTCCTAAAGGACTGCAAGAGTAACATGGCAGCAAGAGGACTATATATGTATTTTGAAAAAATGTTTCATATTCCATTTTTTTCACCCTTTTACTTCTTCACCCTCTCACTTCTCTGTTGTCTAACTCCTTCACCATTCTTCCTCTCCTATTATTTTTCTCTCTTGAATTTGACTCCTCCAAAAAATTCCCTTCGGCGTTTCCATCGTACATTTTTTTGTGCCTTTTTGTGCCTTTTTTCTTTCCATTATTCTAACACACTCATGTTAAAACCTTGCAATCTTAAATGCATCTAAGAAATTATGAAGTTATCGACTTCATACTGCGCAATTGGCTCGTAGATCTTAAAGCATTAACTACTCTCAGCATGACCAAGCCACCTAAGCCTTTCAAAACAAATCCTGCCAACGTCTCTCCCAAGACAGCTCATATTCACCTACATGAGCCATTGTAAACCCGTGGTATTTTACTATCATACATTGAAAACCAACTTTCTCAAAAGCATGTTAAATGTGTTAAGCCACAAGCTAAGTCTGCAACAAATAGACTTCCCTCATCTTTGCATCTGCTTGAAAATGTTGCACGCTGGTTGCAGTCAAACTCGGTTCGCTTAGAACCAACAAAAAAAACATGGCATCTGCGGTGGTTTCTTCCGTGATCTTTTTGTAGACTTTGATCTTGATAGTGCCTGCACAGAGCTACAATCTTCTTAAATATTAGTAATGCTATGAAAATTTTGAGTCAATAGAGGGATTACGACAGCCTTGCCATCTTTATACAATATCACTTTATCTTCATCTTGCAAAAACAACTGATATTTGTGCAAAAATACATTTTCTAGGAGCAAGACAGGTCTTTGTTGTTTAAATTCAATGAAATCATTTGAACTTGACCCTGGAAATTCATATAGGCATCTTGGGTGCATACTCATGGGATTCTATAGGTTCTCCTATAATAGTATATCTTGACACATAATCTTTCCCCCATTCTTTAGTGTTTGTATTGGTAGTGGCAATGACACTTTCCCAACTTGATCAGATCTTACCAGCTAGCAATTTGATGGCATAGGTGACTACTCACTCATTGCTCCATTTTTTGCGACCGACTTTAAAGTTTTTTAGTGTTGTCATTGCAAAGAATTGCAATCTTGGATTTTGTCAATGCTCAACAAATAACCATTGACATTGGTGGATCTAAGTTGTCCTAGAGCAAGAAGATCTGATAGTGGCTCTTCAATAATGACATTTTGATAACCTTCTCTGATTTACAAAGCAGGAGACTGAACTCGTAGGTCGAACGACATATTGAGGGGCCAAGCAAAACTTTTGTTTTAGAAGACAAGTGGTCTTCCAAATTCTCAGCATGAGTTGACTCAAGGTTTGACTCGTAACTTTCATTAGAACTGGTTTCTGATGATTCTTCATGCAGTGTAGCAACTACTTTTGGTGGTTCTAGTTCTGATTGTTCTTCAACATGCTGTGCAACTTCTGGTTGGCTTGGTTGATCTCTACAAATCACCTTCTTTTGAAACTCTTCTATGTGTTTCAACTAGTTCATTTCTTCCACAATATTGATTGGGAAAATGGCATTCTCAAGAGGATCTCTTGGTGTAGATCCTCCAGCTAAACCACTTGAAGCTAGGGATTCAAGACCACAAAGATTTGGCCAATTCCTTTATCTTCTAAGCTATCTACTCATGTCTTCATAACCTTCAAATGGTTTCAGTAAGCTCAAACCTTTTCTAAATTTTGTCCTATTGCTTGTAGTACAGTCTTATGATCTTCAACCTTTGCATCGAAGGCTTGATTCCTTCAAGCAACTTTGAATAGGAAATTTGATGAGTCTAGCTAAAGGCTGTAAGATTGTCTTCAACCATCATTTGATGGATGACATGCTTTTAAACCCTACCCAAAGAAAAATTAGCAATCTTCTTTGCGAGCAGTTCCTTGTGGGAATCTTGGATGATTTTCTTTGTAACCACAACATTAGCATGTACACCTTGAATATGCTTCAGATTAGTCAAAATATTTACCTTTGATTCATGAACCATTGTTTGAGTGACTAATATATCAGCATGTGAAATTGCAATCAGTTGTGAAGAGCTTAGGAGACTCTTGTTGAATGCTTGAGACATCTCTGGCAATATCATCTATATGTTCACTAGTAGATAACTTTCACTATGTAGGCCAATTTCTCTAAGATTTAGAGGCATTAGCAAGCTTTCATCTCTCTATATGGGATGACATCAAATTTACACCTGGTTTTCTTTTCCATGTTGCACTCTTCATATGGGTTAGTTGTTAGTCATCGCCCTGGTTGATAGTTGACTACCATCTGATTGGTTGATAAAATTTGGATCTTCAAGTTTTCTCTCTTTTCACTTCCTTCTCTAAGAAGATTCATTCTTCTTATCTTATCATCTCGAAAGTCTTGGGGAGCTTAGTGATGGTTACCTTATCTTCATCTGGCTCTTATGCTTGGTTCAGAGGGGTTAAGGCAATTCTCTTACTGACATCTTGGGCCAGTAGGTCAAGGAAAACGGGACTATTTCTAGCCTTTGTGAGGAATAAAAGAGTTTTTCTGGATTGAGAAATTTTAATAGGAAAAGAATAGTAATCATGTACAGGGTTCTTGCCATCTACACACATGTGGTTTTTATCTATTGGTTCCAAGCGAACTGAGATTGACCACAACCAATGTGAAATATTTTCATGGATATGTACAGTATAGGGAAGTTAATTTGTTGCACACTTAACATATCACATAACATGTCTAACGTGCTTTCCAGCAAGTTTGTTTTCAATGTGTAATAGTAAAACACCATGGTTCTGCAATAACTCATGCAGGTTGATATGAACTGTCTCGGTAGAGACGTTGACAGGGTTTGTTTTGAAAGGTTTGGCTTGGGTGGCTTGGTCATGCTTAGAACAGCTAATGTTTCGAGTTATATTCATCAATAATGCGAGATGAAGTCGACAACTTCAAAATTTGTTAAATGCATTTAGGGCTGCGAGGCTTTGGAACAAGTGGATAGCTTTGAAGCAAAGGCTTTAGATATTTTTCAATCTTGACAATTGAAGTTATTATGACAACGTAGTAGAGAATCATTCTTTGTATCGCAATCGTCAACAATGATAGCAAGGCTCCAAGCAGTGCCAAGATATGGATAATCTACAGCCATAGACAACCCAAGGATAAATAAATCAATTTCATATCCTCATCAATGACATTTATTATCATTTTGGTAAAATCTTTTTCACGGTGATGACAAGTGTCCATCATAACAATCATCATATTTGCAAGAATATTGCAATTTATTAGAAAGGATACACAAATACAAAAAGCAAACGAGTGCAAATAAATTTAGTCTTATTTTTCACTAACGATTCTTCAAATATGAGTTATATATAAGTCAGGATACTAGCACTTTCAGTTTAAACATTTATCTCTAACTTTTGGGCTGTAATTTTGGACCCTTTTCTCCATGATCCTAGAAAACATTCTCTTTATTGGGCTACATTGACATATATATCTTCGGCTTCTATTTAACATGAAGGCCTAAAAGTAAAAAAATTCTCAGTTACACTAAAGCTACTGGATTGGACTGCCTTGGATCCATTTCTAAACATTATCACTAAGTTAAATATATACAGCAAGATCCACTATATTCTTCAGAAATTCTTCAGAATAAGAAACGCAAATAGCTTGCATAATACTCATGGTTTAAGCGTACATCATATGTACCTTTATAAAATCTAGATAGAATTAGACGAGTGGTATAACGTCTTACGGCGACCCTAAGCAGCTCCTTGCTTTGGCAGGATTTACTTTTATGCTTCCAATTCTCTTATCATCTCATCTATTTATATCAGTAGACAATAGATGTAGAAACCATATTGTAATACATGTAGAGACAATATTCGAAATGAAAATATCTTCAATGTTCTATATATTGATTTAAAAATTCATATTATAATGTTCAGAAAACACAGCTTTGACACCAATGAAAAGGATTATCAAAAAAAGAAGCAACATAGTTCAAAAAGACTAAAAACCTCTATAATTATTTCTTCTCTTTCAGCTCATCTGGGAAACCATGAAGTTTCTCTAAAATATGGTTTTGCAATCATACCTTTCCTTAGTTCAGTTGACGACCGAGAAAATCAATATCAGTGTATCCAATAACCATTTTAGTATTGGACAAAGAGATTTTGTCGGCTCTAACAGCTACGTACATTGTTTGAGGTGCTACAAATGTTCTTCCACACCATTCGAATACACCAGAATGATTCTACTGAGCAACACTGGACAAGGTTGTGACTTGTTTGTGCCTTAAAATATTATGACGGCATTAGTTTGTAGCTTTGTTTGTCGACATACTCCCTCCAGCACTCGTTTGATGGAACGGGCTGCTCAGGTCAAAATCTATAAGTTTGATTGTAAATCCAGATTTTGGGAAAAGTAAAAATCAAAAAGGAAGATAAGTACAAGACTTCTTTCACAATCCCACAAGGACTCTACGAATGGAACGTGATGCCCTTTGGTTCCACGACTGCACCCACTTCGTTTTAGTGCAGGATGGACAAAGCTCTAAAACACCTAAAAGAATTGTGTCGTTTACATTGATTTTCCTTAGCGTCGAAGAACATTTTAAACGCCTCAAAGAGATTTGCGTAACTATTAGAGCCCATGGAATCTATTTTTCTAAAACCAAAATGGTTTTTGGACACACTGATATTGATTTCCTCGGTTTTCATCTCAACCATGTAAATGTAAGATTGCAAAGCCATATTCAGGAGAAACTTTATAGTTTCCCAAATAAGCTTATAGATAAGAAGCAGTTATAAAGGTTATTAGGCTGTTTGAACTATGTTTCTCCATTCTTTCGCTTCTTATCCCACTTCAGTCTTAGAATGACCAAAATTTGCAAGAGAAAAGGTTATTTCCTGCATTCTAAAAAATTAAGGGTTGTATTTTTCTTTTGCACAATTGTGGAAAATTGGAGCAGAGCAAAAGAGAGAGTGATCAGTGTGTCGGTGCATTCAATGGGTTGTGTTGCTTGACCATTTCTGTCATCCAATACAAGTAGTTGAGGGTAGTTTGACCATGAATAAGGTGGTGTGTTAATTGTGAATATAGACGATGCAAAACACTATGTGAAAAATGAGAAAGCTGCATGTGTGCATCTGCATATGAGACAAAGGAAAGTGAGAGTGTGCATATGAGAGAGAGGATGCGAGAGAGTGCATTCGATTTGATTTTTTGTCATCTCGATGCATTTTCATGTACATTTAGTCTCCAGCATAGGAAATGAAATGGATAAGACCAAGCAATGTGATTGCTTAGCTTCAACTCTCCGTCTAGTAGAGTTCAGGTAGAATATTTTTCCTCTTCAGAGGTCTGCATTAGAAATTTGATTTGAGATTTAACAGATTCACGTGTCAGACCCAAAAACAAAGGTGACGATGGCTTTCTTGAGTGATCATTGGCCAAAACTGATCACACTTGACAATATTTTGTGGACCCGATATGGTAAAATTTTATATCTGTCACTTTGGTTCTAAGATTCCTCACCTTAGGTATCATTAGCAAAAAAAAGGTATATTCTTGAGGGGTAAACTACCTATAGCTCTATGTTCGATCGGATGGGTCTAAGGGTCGTCATATGGAGGCCATATATGGATTATGGTGGTTGGTTGGAGGATGGAGTAGAGTTTTGGTATAATTGGTGCACCAGAGGCTAGAGGACCGACTCCGGTCACTGTCATTTTCAAGCAACCTTTCATTTCCAACTCCCAGTTGAGATTAAATCTCTTGCTGCACGATTTACACATCCGGCAAAACCAAAACCCTGCTCTCATACGTCTGTCAGTAATGCCACTAACTAAATCCATCGCTCTGATACCACTTGTTGGTATCAGACAACAAAGATAACCAAGCTCTGGTACTATTTGTTAGGAATTAGTACTGCGGAAATGGAAATAATTCATCTAAATCTAAAATGGAAACATAAACTAGATAAATCCAAATCAAAATAAAGTACACACACATTACACAACATGTATCGTGGTTCACCCAATATGGGCTACGTCCACCAAAGATAGAGATCTCAATATATATATATATAATAAACAAGAGTACAAATCAACTCTTCCCACAAGAGTAAAATGCCTCTCTCCAAGATTATCTCCTCCACATCTCTAAACAAATCTACATGAGTGTACTACAATCGTGCCACCAAACACCACCAACAGATCTCACATAACCATGAACTACTACATCTTTGGACTGTAACCGAGCTCTCTGTGAATCTGCAAACAAGACCTCTCATACAGAGTCTACCAATGCGCAACCATAACTGTGCACCAAGAAGTAAGTCTCTCCTCCATCACTGCATCAACCTGCGCAAAAATGAAGACAACCTCCTCTAAAATACTAGATCTACATGGATAACTAATACAACATGATTTCATGGATCTACAATACAATATCTCACAATAACATGTGGATCTACAAGAAGAAACTCAATACAAGATCTCACAACAATATGTGGATCTATAAGAAGAAACCCTATGTGCTTTGTATACAATGCAAGCCATTACATTGAGACAATAACATTTGATAGGGCTAATCAGAAGGCCAAATTGATTATCTTATTCACAGTGTCCGATGACGTGCAACCCCGCATTCGAGATGCCAAAACAACGAAAGAAGCATGAGACAAGCTGAGCACAGTGTATGAGGCCAAGAACAAGAACATGATACTAAATTTGCAAAGTCAGTTGCATACACTGAAATTCAAGCTGAATGAGAAAGTTGAGGCTTTCTTGCATAGAGTTGCAACATTGAGGACTTCACTTCTAGCCCTGTGAGAGGAGATTTCAGATACTGCTCTCGTGCCCATTGTTTTGAGAGCACTTCCTCATACAAAATTTTTGTGACGACAAACTTATTAGATCAAACCATCAGTTTTGAGAGGCTAGTGAATTTGTTGCAGCAAGAAGAGTCACTCTACAACAAAGATGAAGAAGAAGAGTAGGCACTATCTTCTCATCAGAAAGGGAAGAACAAATCACACTCTTCCCAAAAGTCCAAAAACAACATCATCAAGGGGACAAGCAAAAGAAAAAGTGTCTTATCTACAAAAGAGGACATGAGTTGAAAGATTGTTGGTACAACACGTACAAGAAAGGGTCATCGAGCAATTTTGGACCTCACAGTTAGCAACCACACTACAAGAAAGGGCAGAAGAAGGGGAACTGGAGAAATAAGCCCCATCAACAAGGAAACGTAGCTGAGCAAGAAGACCATCAGAAGATGAGGACTTCTTGTACATTGTCCATTCTAGTGAAGAAACCACGTCATCTAGTGCAATCTAGTATGTTGATTCAAGAACCACTCGAAACATGACTAGATGCAGAGACTGGTTCTCCACAATACAAGACACACCCTCCAAAAATCATGTTTCATCGAGGGATGACTCTTCCTACATAGTCCAAGGTATTATGAACATTTCTCTACCTCTTGGTTCACAAAATTGTAGGTTATCAGATGTCTTGTATATCCCTGATTTGACAAAGAACTTGCTATTAGTAAGTCAACTTTAAGATCATAATCTAAAGATTGATTTTGACTGTCATTCTGATAAGTATGTTTGATTCAAGATAAATCTAGAAGCTCGAAAATTGTTGCAAGAGCTTCAAATGTGGGACAGATGTTCCATCTTGATTTTGCCCACACAGATGATCGGGCACTAGTGGCTAAGAATACTTCTTCCGCACAATTGTGGCATCGAAGACTTTGTCACATCAGTTTTGAATATCTCAACACACTTTGTTGGTATAGCATGGTGAGAGGTTTACCATCTCTCAATAAGGATACAGAAAAGTGTCCTAACTGCCTTGTAGGAAAACAACACAGCCTCATTCCAAAAGAGTACATATCGAGCTCCACGTAAGCTTGATTTAGTGCACACCGATCTTGGCAATCTGAAGCAACCTAATAATTATGGATTTCAATATTTTATTAGAGAAAAATGTAGATTTTTTGTCTTCATACTAAAAGTGAAGCTTTTGAGAACTTTAAAAAGTTCAAAGTGGTTGTTGAGAACAAGACTAGTCACAAAATCATATCTCTCCACTCAAATCGGGGAGGGGGGGGGGGGAATTCACCAGTAATGAGTTCAAAGCCTATCTAGAAGCTCATGGGGGTCATTGACAGATGCCTCCTCCACACTATTATCACCCTCAAAATTCCCCTCATTTTTCAAGTCAGGTTTTGAAAATTTTGAGTTGGCGAATGTTATCCCAAATTTTGCCCCCCGGCAAAATTGATCAAACACGACCCCGCACAAAAGAAAATCGGAGAAAGGGCTCGAAGTTTTTGGACTTCACCACATATGATTCAACTCGGGGCCAAACAAAAAACTCGTGCCAGCTCGCCATGTGTCAGCTCGGCACAATTCCAAAAGGCACATCCAAACGAAGGCCCCAAATGAGCATAGGCTCGCCACGTGGTCCGATTCAAAAAGGGGACAGAGCAGACCGTTGAATCGGCTAAAGAAAGAAGAGACAGTGGAAGCCTCCATGTGTCTCAATGGTCTAACTCCAAGGGCAGGACCTAAGGGATAGTCCCCAAATGAGCACAGGCTTTCCACATGTCCCAGGTCTGAAAAGAGGACAGAACAGGCCTGAATCGGCTAAGTATGGAAGGGCCAATGGATGGAACCACATGTCTCATCGGTGCACCTTTAAGGTTCGAAGCCAAAGGTGGTTCCCCAAACTTGCACCAGCCCTCCACGTGTCCCAAGTCCAAAAAAGGGACAGAGTCGATCGTTTAGTTGACTAAGTATAAGAGGGTCGGCGGAAGCCTCCACATGCCTCATCAGCGCAACTTCAAAAGTGAGGCCCAAGGGACAGACCCCAAATGAGCATCAGCCCTCCACGTGGTTAGAGCCTCAAAAAGTTAAACTAGCCGTTGAATCAGCTAAGGAAAGGAGAACCAGCGGAAACCTCCAAGTGTCCCTTTGGCGCTCTTTCAGGGGGTGAATCCAAAGGCAGGTCCCAAATGTGTGCCAGCTCTCCACGTGCCTCATCGGCACACCTACAAAGGTCGGGTCCAAACAGAGTCTCCAAATGAGCAGGAAGCCTCCATGTGTCCAAGGTCCAGAAAAGGGACATGTGGCCATGTTTCAAAGCGGAAAGGCGGGCCCTTTTTGTGTTTTGATGCTTTGAAAAGTCAAAATGGAAAGGCGGGCCCTTTTTGTGTTTTGATGCTTTGAAAATTCAAAGCGGAAAGGTGGGCCTTTTTTGTGTTTTGATGCTTTGAAAAGTCAAAGCAGGAAGGCGGGCCGTCGAAGCGATTTGGGAATTTTGGTTTTATTTCCAAAAGGGTGTAAAGTTATAAAGTGACCCGTGGCACACTCATGCCAAGGGATAAAGTCAAATGTTGAGCCCACATCGAAAGTCAAAGCGGGGAGGCGGGGAGGTGGAGCACTTTGAGTTTTTGAGCCTTTGTTGAAAAGAGTTAAAATTGCAAAAGTGAGCTGCGACTCTGTCGCCACTCAAGTAAAGCCACGTGTCAGGCCTATATTAGAAGTGGATGGGTGGGCCAAAATGTTCTGAAGTGTCATTTCTCTAAAAGGCACAAAATATAAAAGTTTTCCCCATGCCCGCTTTAGTAAATCTCTCCCACGTGGACAGCTCAAATTCAAAGTTTGAGGAAGTAGAATGAACAGCTGTGATATGATGCATCTAGTTTTTCCGCCAGGCATGGAAATGGCCGAGGTGTTAGAGAAGTTCAGACATCGGTTTCTTGAATCAGTTTCATCATTTTTTTGTAACTGAATGTAACCATTCTTGGAAGCTATTTAATGGCTTCTCCACGCCATTGTTAGGGTTAGATCCTGGTACTCTGTAGATGTAATAGATTCGAAGTAATCAATACATAAGTTTTTCCCTTTCTTCCTCTGCTATTCCTTCTTTCCTTGTCTGAAATTTGTGAATCATCCATCTTTTATGATAAGAAATTGTGTTCTTGTTTATATGATTTATGGAACTTTGTGTCTATGGAATTATATCTGTTATGAAAGTGAATGATTCTACTCTGCATCTCCCTGGCTCAATACGTATAAGGTTATACTCTGCTATCTATATTTCTTGAAGGTATTATTATGTTCTTCCTCTCTCATCTCCTTAATTCTTCAATTCTTTCGTATTGATGATTTTTGGGCATAAAAAATTTCAAAGTATCAGGAATCCACACTTTGAAAGTTGTACATTTGTATATAAGTTTTGTTGCTTGCTTTCAATAAGGGAACCTCTCCCATTAAAGAGGAGGGACTTGTTGTCCCCTGACTGGTGTTTGTTAAAGTATCATTTTAAAAACCCAACACACACACCACATTAAAATGGTGTTGTTGAGAGAAGGGACCGTACTATCATGGAGATGGTACATTGTATCATCAATGATTCAGAACTAGCAAAGACATTCTGGACCGAAGTAGTGAAGACTGCAGTGTATTTGTTGAACAAAGTGCCCATAATTGCTCTTAATGAAGTAACACTACATGAGGCATGGTCAAATTGGAAGCCATCCATTGCACACCTCAAAGCAGTGTTTTAAAAACCGGCCGAACTGGAACCGGAACAGGCCGGTTCGACCGGTTTAATAGTTTTTTTCATGAACCGGTCAAAGAACCGGATTGATTGACCGGTTTGAGGCCAAACCAGCCGGTTCCGCATGGAACTAGTCGGTTTGGCCTCAAACCAGTCAAACCGGTCCGGTTTCAACCCAAACCGGCCGGTTTGACTCTACACATCCGTATACAACAATTTTAATACAAAAATGTTTCTTTAGACCATTTGTTGTAGTAAGCCTATGCTTTAACATTGAGATTTTCCAACCTGTTTAGCATTATGTCTATAATTTCATCATTGTAATCATTACTATATGAAATTGTCCCTAATTGAGCTTTGTTTAGAAAAACATCCTGCCATGCTGGTTGGCTCTCTACGGCAGTGAACAAAATGAATGCCTTTGAGTATGATTATGGTATCTAGTATTTATTTCTTTTATCAAATTTTTTTCTCGCCTTTCCCAAGACCGCACCAAATCCACATCAAACATTACAACCTCTTGAATTGTTTCCCCCATGCTATTTGATATCATATTTTCTAAAATAAAGTGTGTTTTTTTCATCATCTATTTGTGGTGCAACGGTTTGGGGAGGAGGAGAGTCACTGCCTTGCATTCCCTGCACATTTGGTTGTGGAGACGGAGTAGATTGAATCATGTCGTGGGTGTCAAAATAGTTACTCTTGGCTGCATCCCCACTTTTGAAGCCTAAATACTCCTCATCAAGGGTGTTGTTGTTGAAAATTTATGTGGCTGTTACACTTAAAACTCCACCTAGTGACAACCCAGGAAATTCAGTTGTAGCAAGATGAACTGTTCCTGCTGACTCTGCAGGAAACCTAATATTCTTTCCCAAAGTCCTCCTTTGTGTTTGTACTTGATGTTTCGGAGGAATTGGTGGCCTCCTTGCAAGTGGAATATGACCTGAAGCCATATTACCTGCATGGAGAAAATAAACAAATTGTTATAATATAATGGTTGGTGTTTGTAAATGCTAAAAATTTGTATAGAAACAAAACATGCAAATCAAACTACCGTACAATATACCTCACATAGACGGAGACACAATCATGATATTTTGATCTCCAGAGTCAGAATGAGTTTGATCTTCATCATCCATCTCAGTAGTTTCTGAATACAATACATGTAGAAAAGATCAATAGAAATATTAGAATACATAATTTATAGTAGTTGTTTGAATTTTTAATTTATATATAAAGACAAATTCATTATTCATACCTGTAGTTAAATGTGATGGTAAACATGTTGTGCATATCGACCCCCTAGGTCGCTTTGTAAGAGGTCCTATTGGTGTTAATTTTGCTGAATCCATGTCAGAATTAGCAGAGACCTCTGGAGGGGCTTTACCTCTAGCAATTGCCTCCTTATGAGATGCTGCAGCTATAATTTTTCTCTGCAAAATATAAGCATACATTTAGTATTTTATTTTAAATATTTAAATTGAAATCTTTACAATAAGAAAACAGTAAATGTAAATTTTACTTGTTGTTCTTCGAGACTAAGACCAATCATCTTATCACTGATTCCAGTATAAATCGTATGTTGTGTCAATTCGTAGTACGATTCATTATAGAAAGCTAGAATAAAATTGCAAGAAGAAAATACAATCCTTGATTTATCTGTTTGATTGCCTTTGCGGGCATTCAAGATATCTGATTTAATTCGGTTGGACAAATGGCTACACCAATTGAATTGTTGACCTGCTAGTGTCCGTAATAAATATTGAACTTCCCAATAGGGAATGTCTGCAGATCTTCCCTGTAATACAATCCTGGCCTGAAAAAGTGAAGCCACTGCAAGAAAGAAATTGTTTGTAATACCTTGTAGAAGAAGGCCTCTTGATGATCGATTAAGAAGAGCTGCAATTACAGAAAGGAAAAGTTAGATCCTTTGTGTGGTCAAGTAATGTTAAAAAAAAATCATTTGAAATAATAAACTTACCATCAACCTGTACATTGTAATGAGACTCCAAAAACTTTTTGTCTTCATCTGTAAGGACTGCCTTCGTAGTAACTGATGGCTTATTTTAGAAAGGTAAACCTGTTAGCCGATGCACGTCCTCGGGTTCAATAGAAAAAGAAATTTGACGATGTATCGAATGCATGACAAGAACAAATTTTTTTTCATCTTTGTCGTTGTAAGAGGTGAGTAGGTAATCAAGGACAGATGAATCTGTGTTAAATTGGGGTAGGTTCACAAGCTCGAAAAATTCTAATTTTTCCAGCCAATCCTTTAGAGCGTCTTTTAGCTTTAGCAAAGCTAAAATCTATGGGCACATGAGGTTTTTGTATTGAAATTTGGGTGAAGGAATAGATGTGGTATTGGCCATTGCTGAAATTAGGGTCGAGTGAAATTTGGGTGTAAAAATGGATAGCTCAGAGCACTGGAAGAGGAAATTTACGGATAAAAGTGTAAAAATGAACCTCGAAATGTTATTTATAGAGTCTAGGGGTATCATTAATGAGCATTAAATACATTGGTAACAATGTCGAATGAACTCCATCCAACCAAATCGACCAACCATTTCCCGTCTATCCCTTCTCGACCAACTCCACGTCTAACCTATATTTGTCCAATCCACCCGTCTAATCACAGTCTGCCCAATGCATTCCCGTCCAACCCCTTCCCGTCCAACCGTTACGCATCCAATCAACCCTCCCAAACATCATTCATCCAATACACTCATCCAATCCCTTCCCGTCTAACCCCACTGTCCAACAACATGTTGTCCAACCCCTTACCGTCCAACCCCTTCCCATCCAACCTACACCCGTCCAACTTCCATCTGTCCAACCTCCATCGTCTAATCTTCACCCATCCAACTCCTCATCAAAAATCCACCCATCCAACCTCCACCTGCCCAACCAACCCGTCTAACCCTTCCCTATCCAACCCCTTCCCGACCAACATCCACCTGTCCAACCGACCCTTCCAATCCCTTTCACGTCCAATACCTTCCTGACCAACCTCCACCCCGTCCAACCAACCCATCTAACCCCTTCACCTTGACCAGAATTCATCCAACCCCTGCTCATCCAACTCCTACTCGCCCAATCCCAACTCATCCAACCACTCATCTAACCTCCCGTCCAACCCACCTGTCCAACCCCCATCCAACCTACTCGGCCAAAAAAATGAAACAACAAGGAACCAATGCTCTGTAAAATCACCTTCACCATGAAACATTTTTTTGGAAATTCGCAAACGATTCGAAAGTTGTTTTATGAGATTTGCCAAGATTTGAAAGTAATTTTTCAGATGGGTCTTCTTAAAATGAACCCTAGATGTAAGACAAAAAAACATCAAAAATAAAATCAAGGTGGCCAAAGACAAGGTTTAATTAGTACTTTTCTTACTTAGAAATCACATGAATAGCAGTATTTAATCATGACTAGATAATTACCCAAAGTGCATGATTTTTGTGTCTACACTTATGACCAAGTGCTACACTACATCTCAAAATCCATGTAGCTATGTGTGAATGTGTGTGTAATGATGCCCTGGGTTGCCCTTGTGCAGGTTGCACTATGATAGCGAGCTAGATCTAGATAGCTCAAAGTATGTAAATGTGTGAGATGTAAATAGAGTGAACTTCCCCTCCTATGTTTTCTATGCAGAGTGATGCATCCCTTATATGAATTTACTAGTTGTATGCATTTAAAATGTTATTTTTCCTTCGATGCAAGCTTAAGGGATAGTATATAATGCTTAGTGCTTGGACCCTTATTTGAGAGTAATAATTAAGTGTGTGTGTGTGTGTCTATATATATATATATATATATATATATATATATATATATATATGATTCCATTGTTTGAATTTTGTAATTGAAAACTGGAAGGATGACCCAAATTACTAAAAGATGTCTAAGATATAAAAGAGACCCAAAAGGGTAAGAAAAGGATAGAAACGGCCAGGATATCTCAAGAGGGATAGGAGCACCTAGGTGCTTGTTTCCTAACTGGGTGCTAGTGTCTGAGGTCATAAAAGATAAATAAGTCAAGTTTCGACAGTGTTGTAAGATGTGTAAGAACAGAATGAAGACACTAGATAAAACAAAAAGGCCCAAAAGGAACTGTTAAACACTATTTTCTTGCTTAGGAATCGTGTATACATTATTATTCTTTAGGAATTTTTCATGTGCTTTTGCAAGGGAAAAATTCAGTGATGAAAACATGACAACTATACCCTAGTGTCAAAAAATTACTTGAATCCCCTCCTGAGTCATCCTTTGGATCATCCCACCTTTTGTGTCATGGCCTCTCCACCTTTGAAAAGATTCATAGTATTATGAACATCCTCCCCAATTTTCTAAAATTTTATTCATGAGGTCACTTGTCCCATTCAGTGTAATGTTTTCAAAAGTAAAATTTGTACTAAGCCTAGAAAGGTTTTTTCCTAGCCTATCCAGGGAAGGTTTGCATCCCCCGAAGTTGATCAAGAAGCTTAAATTCATTTTTAGATGTTCTCAAAGGTTTTAAAATTTAATGGAGTATGTTTATGAATTTTTGGGAAAGTTTCAAATGTTTTGGAACAAGAATAGTGAAAGCGGGTTTTGGAGGCCTAAGGAGATAACAGTGAAAAAAGATATTTGAACTTCAAAGGAAGATTCTGAAAGCTCTAGGATGAGTGAAGAGATAAACAAGATACCTTCATAAATCTTATGGAATCCTTTATATGATGGAACTTTCATGTCTTTCACAAGTCCTAAGATATCCCATGTGTAGACTAATCTCAGCATACTCACCTTGCAGTGCAAAATGAAAATGAAGAATTTTTTGGAGAAGGATGTAAAATCAAGTCTTGCAAGTCAACCCATTGATCTCAAAATTGTCTTAGGAATCAAATTGATATATAATTTCACCCAAAAATACCTCCTACAACTCCAGGAAATTTCATCTCATCATTCCAATAGTTAGTCAAATTCATAGTTTAGATCCTAACGCATTTTGGTGTCCCAACCATCTAGGATAGTTGGGAAAGTGGGGAAAATATAGAAAAAAAAATTTCACCCTACACCTAAATTTAATATCATGGGCCCTCATGTGACCTTGGTCCTCTCTGACAAGGTGTTAAGTGATCAAGTATGTAATTTTGGCTATGTTTTGACCTTCCTACCCTTGGGCGAATTTTTCTGCCCCTACTATCCCAATTGTCTAGGAAAGTTGGTACAGTTCGGATAGTAAAATTTACCCCACCCATATCCCTTTCTTAGGTTCACCATATGACTAGAAATTTTTTCCCTTAGGTGTTAAAAATTCTTATCTCTCAATTCTGATCTCCCCGAATATCATTCCGGCACTTGTCAAGCTCAGAGTTCAATGCGCGTTTTACCGTCCCAAC
Source organism: Taxus chinensis (assembly GCA_019776745.2). Classification (NCBI taxonomy): domain Eukaryota; kingdom Viridiplantae; phylum Streptophyta; class Pinopsida; order Cupressales; family Taxaceae; genus Taxus; species Taxus chinensis. The sequence continues at coordinate 202,860 of JAHRHJ020003150.1, forward strand.
TGTACCATGACAATGGGGATATTTAGGACATAGAATTTCACCCCAGCCCCCATGATTTTCAAATCATAAATTTAACTAATTATTTTTTCTTACTTCTTCTCACTTCTACCTCTTCCGTGAAGCAAAAACATTGTCGTAAAGTTTCAAAACACAATATAAGCCCAACTCACATTAGATTTTCATGTAAAATCCATTGTTGATGCTCCATTCAGCCAAGTATCTACAAAATATATAGAAACTCTATCAAAATTCATCTATGGCTACCGTATACAATAAAATTTGAAAAACTCTTATCTTTCAAACCTGTGATCAAAATTGGGTGAAACTTTCTCAATTATTCTTCAATCCAAACACCTTCAAAAATGTAGGTAGCTAGTAGAAAAGGATATGATGACCTAGTTCATTAATGGTATACAACCCTATTTTGATGCCCTAACACCTTATTTTTCAGTTTCTAGACATTTTGGTGGGAAAATTGAGATGAAATTTGGAGCACATGATTGTGAAGACGATCCTAATCCAGTAATGTAATTTTCATTACAACTTGAGGTGGAAAAATGAAATTTCTAAAAATATTAATATCTATCATCCTATCCTTATAAATATAGTAACTTACTAAAAATATTGAGTCTCCTCAAATCATTCCACTCAGAGAACATTAAAAATGAGAAACTAGGCAACCTTTCCAAAAATAGCAAAAAAATAGAAAAAAAAAGTAAAAAGCAAAAATAAATACCCTAAAAATAGAAAGTGTATGAAAATGGTAAAGCATCATCAATGGAGTTGAACTAAGTATGCCCGGTGATCAAGAATTTTATATTTGAGAAAAACAGGTGAAATTTTCCAAAATAGCATTTCCTGATTCAACTTGCTAAAAATAGAAAGTCTTTATTTTGGGTGTAGAAATTTGTTATTGGCTATGTTTATAGTCATATCACTACTTTTTCACATCTTCATGTGGTTGTAGGATGGTTTCATAGTTAAAACGGGATAATTCATCCTTCATATATGTCTTGAGGCATCATTTTGGTCACAATTGTGTTCAAGAACGAGACAAAACATCGTAGGGTTTAGCAATTGAGAACCAAGGGACATTGTTCATTCAATAAGAGTCAAAGCTCCATCATAATACAAGGTAAACAACTCATCAGTTGGGTTAGAGTCATCCACACCTCCCTAGTGACATGGCTAAATGATCTCAGTGAGTTAAGTGAGCCAAGGTGAGCTTAACTGAGTAATTCAAAGTGGATTTTTTTATGTAAAAAATTGCAAGAGTGATTCATTACAACACCCTTGTCTTCAAGGTAATCCAAGTAATTCATTTCCAATGTCATATATTCCCCATGATGATCAAGATTTGGTTCCGCAACAAGCTCCTAAAAGTTCTTTGATGACTGACATTGTGTCAAATCTCAAAGAGCCATTTCCATGGATTCAAGAAATGATTGAAAGTGTTCCAAGAATGATGCAGCTTGCTATCAATCCCAGTCATGAGGAAATCTTAGGAACATTTATGTCTAAGAAAAGAAATAAATCCTAGACAAATTCTCTCTTCTTCAGTGGAATTTAAGATAATTGGTATGTTGAAATTGCTATACCTAAGAATGAAAAGTCCATTGAGGACATGACAACGTCAGATTATGAGTTTACCCACATCTCATTGGGTCAAACTTCACACGATGGTGACTCTCACCTATTTAAGGAATCCACTTCTCACCTCCTTACTCAAAATGAAGAATACAAGTGAACAATTCTACAAATGGAGGATCGGATGAAAGCTCTCATTGCTTATGGACACAAAATCATGCAATTGGGTACATTTCTAGGTCCTAAAAGCATACTAGTATTCATATGATTCTTAAGCGAGAAAACTAGTAATTGACATCTATCTTTTGCCTTTTGTCTGTGTTTCATGTTTTCCATTTGGTCTTACACACCCTACAACCCAGTCGATACTTTACTTGCTTATCTTTTATGGCTTTGGACACCAGCGCCCCTAAACTCTAGGCCTCTTTTATCTTTTGTGCATCTTATTTTCTTATGGGTCATCCTTTTAGTTTTCAATTACAAAATTTAACCAAGGGAATCATATAAATACAAAGATATGTGACTAAAATAAGGGACCAAGCTTTAGGAATCTATTATCATCACCTAAGCTTGCATCCAAAGGAATCTAATAGCATCAAAGGCATACATTTAGCTTTCATTCAAGGGACAAGGGACTATATTTTTTGCATACATGCATATGAGGGGAATTTTATTTTTCCATCCATACATCTATGTACATTGATACATTTAGCTATCCCCCGCTATCACGTTCACTTACACAAGGGATTCCTAGGGCATGATTATTTCACACACACATAGAACTACATGGAGCCTGAGATGTAGTCCAGCACTCGATCGTAAGGTCACTCTGTTGAGTGACCACCATGGTCAGTCTGCCTCCACATATTGACATTTTTTCTTTTAGGGGTTTGATGTAGTTTGAGGGTTTTATAGTTCATATTCTCTTTACAGGTTACACGAGAATTCAGTGATCATCCAGTGACACACAAGTGACCAATAGTAAAGGTTAGCGATGACCATCTTGTGACACTAGAAAAAATAGATTCCAAGCTCTTGCGTAGTCACAAGCACCTAGTAAAGGTTTCTTACGCCTAGGCGCCCTAGCCCCACTCCAAGCACCCTAGTCTAGGATTTTTTAAAAATTATAGAATTTCCTTAGCGTAGTTACGATAATATGCCCTTTTGTTTCATCAATTTTCCAGTCCAACATACTTCAGGATCAAGTGCAAAATCAACTAAGTTTTCTATTCCCTCTCTTATACTTAGGGTTTTACATTTCTTTATCTTATTTCTTATCTCAAATTTTTATTTTATCATCTATTTATCATATTTGACTATGAAATATCTTAGGATTTTACAAATTCTTATATTTTCAAAAAAAAATCCAGATGACTCACTCGTGTTATGGTTCATTCTTGACTGTCGAGGGATATTTTATAAATGAACCCCATCTCACTAATACACACACATCTACTTAGGGGGCACATGGCCCCTTTCACATTCACATTGCATACCCTTTCATTACATTCATCGACTGCATATGCATATCTTGGTTACACATTACTCTTTCTTTCTTAGACTAACATGTACACTTTTCATACTATGTTAGTCAGATATTTGGTATGTCATTATATTTTATATATACACATGCGTGCTCACTTGGTCTTTAGTTGTGAATGTAGACTTCCTATAGAGCTTTACACGCAACATTGATTCTTAGCACTATACCTCTTACCATTCCCACTAAGGCTCCTAGGGGCATCTACTTTTGTACACATTACATGTGTTATCATTTCATTATATGTTACTTTCCTCTTTTACTAACACACTACTTATCTCATGGATCTATACATGCTTTGACATACTTTTTATCTTTCTAACATGTTGATGGGTGCTTCATGTGCAGTATTTTCTTTACAAGATCTATATGCCACCATGGTTTTCTGTTACACTTTGTTTGACATTGTTTTCCATTGTATGTCATTATTTGTAGGCTATGCCCTTTGTCTTGTATGCACAATGTATGATTTTTATCACTTCGACCCTGGATTATATTGTGACATTGTGAGCAATGTCCCATGTTTAAAACCCACTTTTTGTGGTCTATCTTGTCTATCTTATTTAAACCCTTATTTGTTACATTGTTTTCTATATACACACTTGTCTTGGTTGCACTAGCATATATTTCTAGCCACTTTGTTTACATGTGCCTTGGTTTCTACCATACACATTCCCTCCTCTTTGTAGGGTATTAGTTCAGATCGTCATTCAATCCTCTCCTTTGGGTTGTATTCTCCTAGCAATAACTCATGCACCCCAAACTAGGGGAACATACTTTGGGTGAATCATTCACCCCATACAACAGTACATGTCTACACTTTAGACCTGCACAATATAAGAATAGAGCATTCTATAGCTACAGAAATGGCCCAGATTCTGACTTGGGTCCTTAGTTCAGTATAAAAACCAACGCCTAGGCAGTCCTGACCTTTCCTAGGTGCCTATGACTAGGAGGCATCTACAATAACTTTCTCATATTAGAACAATTTTTAGCAGTTCACAGAACATTTTTCACAGTTCATGCACAGTCCTCCAGCAATCAGAATACATACTATCTCCTTTTTCTACTTAGATCAAACTAGAACAAATATGGAACAAAGAAGGATCACACCAAATGCAGTGGTGTATAAATTTGGGAAGCATTCATGGATGGAAAGTAACACTAGACCTCTTTCCCCAAAACTCTTATGTCATGGCGTGAGAAAGCCCAAAAAACTCACACTTAGTGTGAGATCGACTAAAAAAGTTGTTCTTGGCATGAGATCACCAAAAAACTCACTCTTATCATGAGATTTCACAAAAAAAATAATCTACACAACATTTCAAGATATCTTTCTATCCTTTACACTCTTTCACATCATGTGCACACATTCCTTTTACTAATTTTTACACACTTTTACATACTTTTATAGATTTTTCATAATACATGTTTGATTCCTCTTTCACTCTTATTTTACATGTCCATCCTTAATATGCAACAAGAAGTAGGCTGACATCATAAATTCAAGAACACCAACATGTACAACATGGTATAACACAATACACTTCACCCCTAGGGTCACTTCCTCTTTTTTAACTTACACGCTTCATTGGAATTATCACTTCACGCTTTCATTGTCTCTTTGGCACAAAACTATCACCATCACACCCTACATGGTTATTAGGTACACATCTCTTATCTACTTTAGGTTACCAAATTATGCACTCAACTCCCAACATAAATTGGGTGCAAATGTAGACACAAAATCATGCACTTGGGTACATTTCTAGGTCCTAAAATCATACTAGTATTCATATGATTCCTAAATGAGAAAACTAGTAATAGACATCTATCTTTGGCCTTTTGTCTATGTTTCTTATTTTCCATTTGGTCTTACACACCATACAACCAAGTTGGTACTTTACTTTCTTATCTTTTATGGCTTCCAACACCAGCACCCAGCTAGGACATCAACACCCAGCCACCCTCGTCCCCTCTCGGCGCCCTCAATGTCTTTCTATCTTACTCACTCTCTTTAGGCCTATTTTATCTTTTGGGAATATTATTTTCTTATGGGTCGGCCTTTTAGCTTTCAATTACGGAATTCAACTAAGTAAATCATATAAATAAAAAGTTATGTGACCAAAATAAGATACCAAGCTCTAAACATCTATTATCATCACCTAAACTTATATCCAAAGGCATCTAAGAGCATCAAAGGAATACATCTAGCTTTCAGTCAAGGGACAAGGGATTGAATTTTCTACATACACGCATAGAAGGGGGAGTTTCTTTTTCCATCCACACATTTATTTACACTGGTACATCTAGCTATAGCATGCTATCATGTGCACTTGCACAAGGGCTTCCTAAGGCATAATTATTTCACACGTGTACAAGAAATACATGGAGTCTAAGTTGTAGTGAAATTCTCAGTCGTAAGTTCACTCTATTTGGTGATCATCAGGGTCATTCCAACTCCCCATATTGCATCTTTAATTTTTCAGACTTGATGTAGTTAGAGGGTTTTGTAGGTCATCTTCTCTTTGCAGGTTACAGGAAAATTCGGTGATCATCCAGTAACACACATGTGACCAATAGCAAAGGTTAGTGACCATCTTGCGATAGTAGAAAAACCATATTTCTAGCTCTTGCGCAGTCATAGGTGCCTAGAAGAGGTCTCTAGCACTTAGGCTCACTAGCCCCACTCCAGGCACCCTGGTCTAGGATTTTTCAACAATTACAGAATTTTCTAAGTGTAGTTATGACATTCTTCCCTTCTATTTCATCAGTTTTCTAGTCTAGAATACTTCGGGATCAAGTGAAAAATAAACTAAGTCTTATATTCCCTCTCTTTCACTAACAGTTTTTATATTTCTTTAGCTTATTACTTGTGTTGAATCTATACTTTAGCATTTATTTATCATACGTTCCTATGTAATATCTTAGGATTTTACAAATTATTATATTTGTTAAATCAATACTTACATTCAGCCCTTCTTAGAACCTGACTCGACATCTTCTCTTCTAGTTGAAGACATTCCTTTGATCAGTAATGTTGATCCTAAGGTAGTAAAGAAATCACAAGTATATATGGTGCAGGGGAATGCCAACAAGAATTGGATTGAGAAAATCATTGATAAAGGCAAGGCATTATTTCCAAATATCATTTCTCTCATCAAGTATGTTCTTGAAACTTTGTCAGGAGTAAACAAAGTAGAGGAGGGGTTTTTAAAAGAGGTCACTCACTTGGATGAGATATTTCCACTATTATTCAAGATTATCTCATTCAAATCTCAAACCCTCGTGAGTAAGAACATGTTCACATCCATTACAGAGAACTTGTCTCAATTTTGGATCCACGTCACGGATATAAAATATAGAATACTCAAGAATTAAATATCTGAGTTCAATTCTTTTGGACAACAAGATTTTGAGATATTGAAAAATGTCTACAATTGTGTCTAGAAACTTGAGTTCCCTTCGCTCATTGAAGATTCATCATCAGAAGAACTCATTGTTTCCTTCCAGGAGATGGTCAAGAAAGAGTAAGGTGACTTTATTTCCTTCAATGAATTGCAAAAAACATGTATAATTAAGTCATAGATTTATAAGAAAGGACTCATACCACTCCCCCAAATCATACTAAATAATTAATGGTCATATAATAAGTATATGAAAGAGTAGTTATAATGTATTCATAAAGAGTAGTATGGTAGCCTAATTGATATAATTGATATCTATATTTATAAGAATTGAGTATAGATAAACTAGTAATATCTATATGTTTGCTCTAGGGAAATAAAGAATATAGTTCAACAATATATGGGAGGAATAGATTTAAAGTTGACTTAAACTATGACCTTTAAAAGGTTGAGCCGAAATGCTAGTAAGCATTGTCACTCGAAGTAGTGACGAAGGGAGATCGTGGAGATCTGGATACACCCTTCTCATCCACACATGGCTTACATGGATGTTATCAGATAGATTAAAAGAACCAATTTCATTTAATTAATTTGATTAAATAAATTTGTACGATTGCATCTGTGTAATTTGTTTTTATGTTTAAAAAAAACAGTCCTCATTTTCCAGCTCTTGTAATTTTGAGTGTTACAACAAATGCTTCAACAATACATACATTCATACCCACAAAACTTTCAACACATACAAGCACAATAACATTAAAAGTAACAATATATAATTTTCCAACACATAGGCTTAAAATCTAAGCCAAAGGAGAAGAGAAATATGGGGAACCCCTTATACCTCCCAAGTGGGTTAAGTGTCCACCTTGAAACATCCAAAAGCTCCATCCACACATACAAAACTATTATCCCTCCATCAATCTCTTGTCACTCCCTCAAATCTCGTATCACTCCTTCATGTAAAACATATAAAGATAAAGTAAGAAATCTGCATTCTCTTCACAAGGTGGAACACCCTACCCACACTCCCTCCATATACCCATACAAAACTCCTATCCTTCCCTCAAAGGCCCCCATTTTCCTTCTCCCCACACCATCCTTAAGGTAAAAACTACCCAAAATCAATATAAACACATACATTCATTATCTTTGCAACACAACACACAAATAAGAAAGTAAAATGCAAGGTATAAGACCCTACCTTGCCATTGCAAGAATCTTTTTTCTTCAAGAAACAAACTTCAAGCTTCTCCCAAGTCCAATCCATTCCAATAGCAAGCTCACAAGTTCCAAAAACAATTAACCAAGAAAAATCTCCAAACATGCAAGTGTGTAACAAAACCAAGTAACCCCAAAAACTCCAAAATAACTCAAATAAGTAGAAAATGTGGAGAGGATGGTGAGGTGGCTCCATGTAGGATGCCACATCACTACTCCTCCAATCCACCTCACTAAGTCAAACACAAGGACCAAGACTCATAAATGGTTAAGGTGAGGATATAACAATTTTCATTCAACACACAAACCTCCACTCCATACTTCTAAGGACACAATTAAGAAGGTTTGTAAAAAAGTGTAATTAATTACCTCTTTTTCCTCCAAAACACATAATGGGGGATAATTTTTACCCCTCACTTCATAGGTAAGGTTTGTGGGTGAGTTTAAAAGGTATGGGACAAGTATAACTTGTCCCACAAGCTTTCAAAAATGGGCTCAAAGCCCAAATTCGAGATTTGAAAAGTGGGGATGAGTACACAACTCAAAATCCATAAAATCCATTTAAAATCAATAAGATAATAGGGACTATCTACCACATTAAATGCCCCTTTCTCACATCTCTTAATTAGCATTATTCACATGGTTAATAATTAACTTAACCAAAAGCAAATTAATTAAGCAATAATAAAGTGAGAATACATTACAATTAAAGAAATCACATACACAACAAAATAAATAAAATAAAATAGGGAAAATCAACACACAAACCCATGGTCACATATGAGGTTACCCCCATGGGAACCTCCTAACAAAATCAACAATTAAATAACAATACGCACAAACACAAAGTTTCCAAGGTGACCTTGTTGCAAACATCTAATATTCTTCCATGGTTAGTCCCCTAGCCACTTCTTGTTTATTGCGATATAATTTCCTGCAAACAACCAAAACAACACCCCTTCGGCCTCATTTTCAAGGTGTAGGATACTTTTTTTAAAGGTGAAGGTTGCGACTATGGAGGGAGTCGATTGCAAGAAACAAGAGGATCCACGAGTGAAGATAGATGTCGCAAATGGAATCGGCAGAGTATTGGGGGGGTCACGGGCTAGTGGTGGAGTGTTGAATCGAGCCGGCCAAGATAAGGAGGAGGCAGATCTGTGCCCTAACCCTAGGGCTCTAAAAATGAATGTGTATCCAGATGGGGTAGGTGGACAGGGCAGAAACAGTGATAGTGATAGGAATTAGGGGGTGGAGATTTAGGAAACCGTGGCTCGGGGCATCACCAGAAAGCTACTTCCTTCAAAGATGCACTAGAAAACAGAGGCAGTTGTTCCTTTGGCAAGTAAACATCAAATAACCAGGCCTACCTAGTAAATCTGGCCGAGGACATTCCTTCGATCACCATAGAAAATCCAGAAGTTGAAGAATATTTCAAAAACTTATCACGGGATGTAGTGGTGGGTAGGTTTAATGGGTTTTGGTCTTCCTCTACTGCTTTGTATCAGTGGGTTTTTAAAAATTGGACCAATAAATGTGAAATCTCTCTTTGTTCCAAGGGTTTTTTCGTTATCCATTTTAGGGAACCAGAAGATTACCAACGTTGTTTGACATATGGTCCTTGGTTTTGGGGACATGCGGGTTTATTTATCACTCCATGGTTCCCAGATTTTGATCTGAATACTTATTCGGTGGCCAAAACACCAATTTGGGTCATGCTTCCTAACCTCACATTACATCTATGGTATGCCCTGGAAGATATTGGAAACGTGTTGGGAAAATTTATAAAAGAGGACTTGGATAGAACACATTCCGGTCTATGTTCTTTTGTCCAAATTTGAGTTGAAATTGATTCAAGCAAAGGAATACATGATTGAATCAACCTTAAATTTGGTAATTTTCAGCATACTCAGGTCTTAGACTATGAGAATACCACATTTCGATGTAGATTGTACAGAAATGTGGGACATTTACAAGCCTCATGTCCCTTTAATAAGAATCGGAAATCTGGGGAAAAAATGGATCGACATCTTCGAGTGGATGGGGTTCTGTAAACCTGAATTTGGTGTTTGCATCAAATTTTAAAGATAATCTGAATAATCCTACCTCCAATAGTAGAACGGTTACAGAGAAGAATGATACAGAAAAGGAATTTTAGGAAAACCACTTGGTTGGAGGTGGCATAAAAAGGGGACATACTTCAAAAAGGTTGGATTCAGATCAGGATTATGTGCCAGATAATTCGATGGCTTTGGTGAATCCCAGTGACCTTGCGATGGTTATTTCATCCGATCTAGGAAAATGGCAAGAGGTAAAGAAGTAGAAAAATAAAAAAGGACGCATGGGCAACATTGACGATTATTTTCCATCCCAGGGTGGGAAGTAATTTTAGGATAGTTTTAACCCACTTTATCAATAAAAAAAATACCCCTTCGGCCTCAAGGTCGTATCAATTACATCAAGCAATAAAACACATACATATCTATCAACTAACATTATCATATAACTTAGCTAAATCATCATCAAGGTTGAGCAATTCTATCAATTGTTTACAATTTCTAAACATTTCAATTAGACCATTTGCACCAACATCAATGAGATCGCAAGAATAGCTTGATCATCTAAACATTCAACCAGTTCCTTCAATCACGTGTTATCTCAATCATTCAGTTTTTCTCTAGTTTGTAGTGAATGACTGAATCAAATGTTGAGTTGTTTCCTAGTTCTACATGTTCCAATTGTAATTTATTCTTCAGTGACACATACAGAATTGAGTGTCGTTCCTCATGCCTTCCAAAATATCTTCATAACAAGGGTTGTTTGTTGTAGATGATCTCCTTTGGCTATGGTCGGGTTGTTGTGGACATGTTCTTTGGTTGCATATGAGTTGTTGCGGATAATTCATTTACTGCATATGGAAAATTGCTTACAACCAAGAGTGGCATCACACATATCATCATTCAAACAACTTATCAGGATAATAAGAATAAATGCACACAATACCACAAAAAAATATAAGTATATTAATTAGTAATTATGTCACAAGTTCAAAGTTGTAATGATAATGTGCAACTGTGTACTTGGAAAATACATGGACATAACTACAATGGCTTAATCAAAATACAAAATATGAGTATAAACATAATTAACACAACTCATCATAGGGCTAAAATTTAACTAGCCTTGGAATCCTATAGGCACTTGTTAAAAACTCCACAATAGTTATCAACTTAAAAGAAATTTGCAATGGAAAGAAAACACCCACACACTGCAAACAAGTTGATAATGGAGTTCGATAAATGCCTAAATCTCCAAGTTCAAATGATGAACTGATTCATTACACTTCTGATTGGCAAACAGATACAATTCACAAATGAAGTTATGAATGTGCAACCTGAACCAGGAAATATACTAGTTGATTTGAATGAAACCAAACTGGCCTCCAAACGAACACAACCCAGTTGATTCCCAAAGAATCTGAATTGATCCTCCAAAGTACTAAGTCTCATCCACGAACAACCACCACTCTGTTACACAGCCACAAACCTCTATGCAGAGTGAAGATCTGAGCTGAACAAATGTGCATAAGAACAAATTCCCTAGTTGATCCGTCGCAAATCCAAACTAGAACACAAAGGTGACCATAGACCTAGTTGATTCCCAATGACTTTGAACCAGATAACAAAACGATCACTGTCAGTTGATTCAAAATGAATTCAAACTGATAACCAAGGTGATCACATACCCAGTTGATTCCTGATGAATCAGAACCAGAGAAAAAGGTAAACAAATATCCAATTGATTCATAATGAATCCCGAACTAGAAAATCTAAAGACAACATCTCCACGTCCATCGAGTAGCAAAAATTTGGGTTACAATGGTTGGTGTAGAAGAACAAGTCTCCAGAAGTCTTCCTTTAACGAGGTGCACACTTGACGAAGGCTCAAGATGAACTCCATGCACTTGAATGACTTCCACAAGGCATAACAGCATCATAACACCTCCATATCAAGAAAACAAATACACCATAAAGAGCGTATCGAAGTATGGAGCATATCTTCAGTTTACATTAAAGGCTAATTCTTCCTATGAGTGCTCCTAAAATGATGTTTTTCACAAGTTGCCCCTTAAGCCTTAAGTTTGTACATAGAACAGTGTCTAAACAAAACCAAGTTAACCCCTTTTATAACTTGCCGAGCTATAATGGTTGTGGCAGTGAGGCATGTTTTTGTTTTAATGGTGGTTGGGAGTTCAATCCTCCCCAATTCCATCCACCGCGTAGAAATTAAATATGTGGGTGTATCCCACATTGATGGAGCAACAGTGTATTAAAGCTTTTAAATAGGCTATCCCGTCCACTACTCATGTGACGTAGGCCACGTACACACTTTCGCTACCATGCATGGCTAAGTTGTGATTGTTCGTCGGTTATAAAGGCATGTGGCAATGTTGTTGTGCCATGTGGATGAATTGTGTGGAGCGGTAGATGCTTGTATATTAAAATGGGTGGTGTAATTTGAATGGTCGAGTTGGTAACCAATAAAGGTGGGCGGTGAGGTTGGAAGCCCACATGAACATTGACGATGGCATTAAGCATTGCCACGTAGTACTGTGAACTAACCTAAACCATAATAGTAGTTCGCAGAGTCATGTATGGAGCTCGCCGAGCTAAATGAACTCGCCCTGCAATGTGCCCAAGCAATTATTGAGCTCGCCCAACTGAGTTGGCTTAGTATGAAATGCAATGTGGTGGAAGGCAATGTGGTGGCTGGCCATGTGGTGGTCAGCCATGTGGTGGCCGAAGGACCCACTACATGGCGAAATGACGATACGGTGGCGAAGGCATCCCTCCGTGAAAAGAGTGTGTCAAACCTGGCCAACAAAAAGTGGGGTCCACCCGTCTGAATACGAGTGTCGAAGACTGACGTCACAAAACTAATATTTTATTTTTCTCCCTCGCTTACACTCTACTCTTGCCATGTGTTGCTACTGTGTTGGTCAATTAACTATGTTGAATCCAAACTACGACCAAACTTTGACCAACGATAACTTGAACATACGAACTCCGTCTTTTGTATTCCAAGTACTAACAGAAATCTCGTTGAATACTCTACCACACTGGCATGGTTTAGGGAACTCCTGAAGCCCCAAAATGTCCTCTAGATCAATGATAAACCAGGTCTTCTCTTGTGACTTTGGATGCTTGTTTTGTGAAGATGGAGTTAGAGAACAAAGGAGTTTTTGGAGTTTGACTTCTTATTTTGTGATTGTGCATCCAAAAAAAATTGACATGTCATTCCCAATTTATGGCAGGCTTGTAAACTTGTATTTGAAATTCATTGAAATCTTGTTAATGTAAATTAAGAAAAGTTATTTAGTATTGTTATTGTAATAAACTATTTTGAAACAAGTTGTAAAGTTTGGATTTTGAGATGAGCAAATATTCATCGTATTGAATATGGGAAAACATGGATTTTGTTTAGTTTATTGAGCCTATCAAAATACTTATTCAAATTATAGTTTTGCAAATTCTGAATTGTGTTGTAAAAGGTGTCATTGTTAGACTTGTCAAACTTGAATTTATCTATTCTTTATTTGTTGATCAATGAAAATTGCAAGAAAGGGGGAAAAAATGGACATTAATTGTATTTTAATGTTTTAAAATGAAATTGTTTTTGTGATTACCAATCTCTCATATTGCCTTATTTTCTTACTGTTTTTTTAAAATGAACTTTTTAATCCATCTCTTTAAATCTCTTATCATCTTAAGTTTTCAAGAAAGAGGGGGGACTTTTTAGTCATCTTCTTAAATATATTACTCATTTGATTACAAAACAGGAATAAAACTTTCTTTTCAAGATTTATCCTGTGTGATGGAGGAGCAGGCAACTGAGCTAACCATCCACATCCCCTTCAATATTCTTTAAATGCTCAGCCCTTGTGGGTCGTAAACCCTATGTGCTATATTGGTTGTCATGCAACTCCTTTCCCCTTGTGGATTTAAGGGACAACCCTCCCTGTTAATCATGTTGTTGTGCAACCCTTTCCTTCGAACTAGCACGTCCATATGACTACCTCCTTATGCACAAGCCTTGTACTTATTTTTCACACGAGCGTATTCTTTTGTGTATTTTTTTTTATAAAAACATATTTTTTATTATAAAATCAAATATGTTTTTTATAATAAAAAATAAATACACACAAAAGAATATGACCGTGTGAAAAATACACAATATTTGACCAATACATTTTTACAATTGAAAAATGTGTGATGTGTCTCCATGAAAACCATCCCCAAACCTATAAACAATACGGAAAATGAGAAGAAAAAAAGAAATTGAAAGGTAATAAAATCATAAAGGATGATTAGGGCTTTTTTTGGGTTTCTATGATAACTTTGAGATCAAAGGAGGACTTGTCATTTGTCCAATTAGGGCATATAGGGTTGACTTTATCGAGTCAAATAGCTCCCTTCTAACATTTGGATGAATAAGTTTAATTCAAAATTAACTTTTAGTTGTTAAGGGTGCAAGGGACAAGGTTAGGGAACAATTAACCCCCCACTAAATTTAATTCCTTACTTTGTTAACAAACTTGTATTAAGTGACCCTTTCGACGTAATAAATGATTTGACTAAATGCCTAAATTGGTGCAAATAACATTTTGAAATGTTTATAGTCATCCCTCTTTTGATTATTGAGTGGGAATGGTAATGGAATAATCAAATTATTATCTATTTAATTTAATAATATTTTTTTAATAGGCCCAAATTATATAAGCTATTTGAATGAGTCATTTTGGGTCAAAATGCATGGGCACGACATTTTCATTCTCTTATAATTAACCATGTGTTTCACAACAATTCTTAAAAATTCTACCACGCGAGTTGAAATCTAATGTGACGACCTTTAAATGGTAAGGATTCGATCAAATCATTAAAAAATGAAATTATCTTATTTTAGCAAGCTACAAAAAATGTTGATACAATCTAGATCCACACCAAATACAGGTATTATATAATTAATTACAATTTTATTTATTTTTCAGTTTCATATTAAGGTTCTATGATAATACAAATGCCCTTTTTTGTGTCAAGGAAAAGGAGATTCAAAGACATTCTTAATGATGAGATGCGGCAAAAATAAGACATTTCTTCTCATCGAACACCAATTTCAATTAAGAATGTACTAAAAATTTTAAACATATGAAAAGAAGTAGATGAATAATTTATTTGAAGGTTTCTTAAATTTGACTAGGTAGCTAAATATCCAATCATTAAGCAAAGCCAAGAAATAATAATAATGCTCTAATAAAATGTATTTTGCAATATGCAATTAGAAATTTAGAAAGGCACACAAAATATAACTCAAGTTGATTACAATTGAAAAACCCAATGACAAAATGTGTCATTTAAACAAAAAAATGGACGAACAAAAAACGCAATTGAAAATGTACAAATGAATACAAGCATATAAGATACACAATAAATTGTAAACATGATCAAAAATGGACCACTCAAGGATTGTTTCAACTACCTTACTTTTAGTTCAATATGTATAACAATTAATAATTTTCGTATCAAATTTCACATATAACAGATACCCATTATGGGACATCTATAAACTACAGTATTTGCCAAGTATCAAAATTTAATATACAAATCCCCATTACAATGCATCTATAATCTTTAGTATATAGTGTATTGTATCTTAATATATCCATATATTCAAATTTAGAGAGGACCAATAACATATTTATCAAAAACATTATAGCCCTTTAACTCCAACTTATTTTAATAGGGCTTTGTATGCTTTTTGTTTCTTGGATGTGGTTGTTGATGAGTAATCACAACACCACTAAATGTTTACAACTCAATGGGTTGAAACTATCAATGTATTGCATAACATGGAGCTTCTCCCAAAGTGTGGAACTTTAAGATCGAGAAAAACACTTTGAATGAAAATCAGTTCCTATTCCTCTATTTTGATACACACTTAAATTGTAGAGGATCTACTTTAAAACCTACTCTAACTTGCCAAGGGTTCAAGGTTAAGAAGATTACAAGAAACTAAATATAAACTAACAGACATGATGCACCTAAAGGAATGTTGAACACCTGTTTTGCTATTAAACACGCCACCATACACAGATAACCAAGATTGCAATGAAAGATCAGAAGACAACAATGAACACGACAGGTTTGAAATTCATTCACAGACTTATATTATTGCTCCACAGATTTGATATAGTGCATTACAATGGCCAAGAGGAACAAACTTACATTACAGTTTGAATGGGAGGTTTCAACCCCAAAAATTCACTTGTAAATTAGAGAAGAAAGGAGGGTGCAAAGCAAAATTATCCAACATTAGAAAATGCTCCTTAAAATATATATGAAGAATGAGAGAATAAATAGAAATTTGAAATCACTACTTCAACCACCCTAGAATGCATTGAATTCATCTATAATAATGATGGGTGCCATTACAAAAGTTTTACCCCCATGTACTATGTCTTGTTGGTCAAGAAAGGAAGCTCATACTTCATTATTTTGGTAGGTGAGAAGTCTGACACCCTCAAAAATGGCAAACTCTATTTTTCATTTTGAAGAACTTAGTCCCACTCAAATTAAGATAACCAATCATAGTTGCATAAAGGAGACTATAAACTTTCCAAACAGTCTTGTGCAAATCCAAGCTCCGAATCAAGAGTTATGGCCATTTGAAGGTCGAGGTGTCATTCTGCAAAAAAATGTGAGTTCTTGATCTTTTGTTCACAGAGTCTGAAATGCATTGAACCTCCAAAATCCCAAAATTCGGACTTTCAAATATTTTGATTTCAGAAGTTAAATTCATCTTGCTTGGGTGCGCAAAAACTTCAAAACCCGAAAATCTATAATCTTTCAGACTTGACATATAGTATGACCTTGGAAAATCGGCCTGAGAGTTCAGAAACTCCTAAACCCTGAAACCCAAAAGTCCAAACTTTCGGATCTTTTTGCCTTTCAGAGTTTTTTTCCCTTTTGAGATTTTAGACTTTTTCCTTTTTCAGGATTCAACAAGAGCTCTAACACTCATTTAGTCCAAAAGCCTGAATTTCAGACTTTTTTAATCCCTTTTCCTCTTGATTTTCTCCAAAATGCCGAATGCCAAAACTCCCAAATTTCCAGCCTAGGCCTCCATTCTTTTTCTATGCAAGGTCGTTTTGTTCAATTTTGTTGGAGGGGCAAAATTGGATAACACTGGTAGTTGTCAAGATGCTCCCAATCTACCTTCAATGCATCTAATTTGGGCATTAACACTCTAATGGCTTCCCCAAATTCATGATTAACCACTTTAATGATAAAATTTCAAAAGAGTAGAAAAGTGATCCGCAAGTCTTGAAAGCAAAAATAGTTATGACTCCATGTAAGAGCTCCAAAAGAGAAAAACAATCATAGGTTGTGTCCACTTAATTCCAAATTTTCAACCACTAGGTCCAAATTTAACCAATGATCAAACCTAGTGAAGATAATCTTAATCACCATCACAACCCTCTTTTCGAGCTTTATTTTGGGTAGGTTATCAATGAAGACTACAATTGTTTCAAAATTTATTTGGAATCTTCAAAGATTGAGATAATTTAAACCAAATGACCTTCATAGCGTCTAAGACCCTTACTGAGTTTGGGCTTTGAAAATAATATTGACCATGAGGTCTCACATGGCTTCTTAAAAAGTAATCTCTTTACGTTGGTAGTGTAGATGAATCCATGGTTATAGAAAAGTTTTGATTAAAAAAAAACTTGTCTACATAAAACTTGCCATTTATATATAGATATGGTGACAAGGGGAGAGATATAAGTGTTGACACATACACATCTAAGAACATCTTGATAAGAAAGTTGAAGAAACACTTTTGTTAAAATATTACAACCAAGGGAAGGTCTAAGGGATGAAGCCTATGAGTATGTGCCAAAAATGTTGAAAAAAGTGACAAATAACTAAACTGAAAAAGACACATAACATTTGGTTGACTCAACATGTGGCAAAGTCTCAACCAATTACATTTGCATCTCTATTATAGCTATTGATTGGCTAGCTACTTTTGTCTCTAGCAAATTAGAATTACCTTTGGCCAATTGCAATAGGCAGTCAATGATTAGTGTCCATGAGACTCACTAAAACACACTCATATGAGCCTATTCAAAACAAATAGTTACATTCCCATGATGTGTAAAAAATTACCACATTTTGCTACAATTTCAGGATTCACAATTTTGATTCACATGTGAACAATGAATTTAAAACACAACTTCACATATTTGACAAAAAAAGATATTAATGGTCACATAACCGACACAAAAATTTAAGCAATTGTCTTAATGGTATCATAAATTGCTACAACCTCTCTTTTTAAGATTAGGCTATAATAGGAAAATAAAAGTGAATGGGTTGTAGAATGATACTCTATTCCGATCAAAAAACTAGAGAGGCATATGGGTGAGATCAAACAGTTTGCAAATCTTTAGCAGGATGAAAGCATGCACAATTAATGAAAACTACCCAGACCCTATATTAGTCGTTGGGGCCCAACACCAGGGAGGCAAAAATGTATGAATTTACTATATAGTAAGAATTGTCATTCACAAATTTGCTAGCAACCACAATACTTACAAACATCACCTGCCTTTATCAACAAATGTATGGTTTTATATTAGATTTTTTATTTATATCAATTTCACTTAAAAATTTGTCACTTTTGAAAAAGAGATTGTATATTCACTTTTCAAGATTGGTGAAAAATTTGGACAAGAGAGTTTTCTTTTGGGATAGATCAAATTTAGAGAATATTTTAATTTGAAAGCAACCTTTAAACTTTTTATTTTTCTACTCTACTAACAACCTTAAATCTACTAGGAGCATGTGTCAGGGTTATGATCTTTGAAAAATACCCCCTATAGATTCCATTTGGCTCCCTTTCATTGTGGCTCCTCACATTGTGCACATCAAAATCATAATCTTCAACTTCATCTTGTATTATAATATCCTCTTAGGTAGATCATGGACTCATCATATGTGTGTTTTTACGTCATTCGCTTGCATATGTTGTAAGTTCGTACACCTAGGGGTTATCTATAAAATACAAGGTGACACTAATCCTTGGAACTTTAACCTCTTCCAACGATATGGAACATTCAAAATCCCTATGTTTGAAGAACTCCCTACCATCCCTTTTCGAGAATATCAACACTTTAACTTTTCTATGGATTCCCTTCATGGGTATAGTGGTCATCTCAAGGTTGTGGGTCATTCTCCACCCAAATTTCTTGATTCAGATGATGATGAGCTCAATGAAATCAACCTTAAGGTTAATACTTTCAATCCCCCCGATGTCATTATATCACATTTACCTCCTACTCTACGACCTCACTTGTGCAAGAAGGTTGATGGCCACGTCTATATCACTATTACTCATACTAAGCATCCTCATATAGAGCATCTCATTTAAATCGATATAAACATCGAATAATATGCTATTGACATTACTACACTTGATTATGCCATTGGTTACGCTCTAGAAGATCCATTCTTAGCATGCTTCGCCCATGATAAAAATGCATAAATTATTCGTTATCAAGAATCACTACAATCTATTTTTAGGCATAACAATAACATCATCACGAATTCTTCACAAAGAAAACCTACTGACTTTGACCTTGAGATCGACGATCTAGAGTATGTTACCTTAAGGATTTACACATTGCACCCCCTGTCTCCTTCGAGTAGTTCATACAAATGACACATGGTTGATATATCACTTACCCTCGTCATTCTGTTTTGTTTCCTTTGACCTTTACATCACGGATGCTCTTAACTTTAGAACATTTAATTGTATATTGAAATCGACATGAAAGCGGACTATTCATTTTACTTGTCACCATAAACACATACATGTTGCAAGGCTCTTGCTTTTAATTTTTTTACATAATGAATTCGCACACAAGAATTTCTATTGCATTCTATTTCCGTTTTTGGTATTTTTGAGAAAGAGCTTGAGCACTGATCATTTTACTAGTAGATGTAAATTCACACCAATGGCAAAACCACGGGTTTTACTGTAGCACTTATTTCGAATTGCATTTCGATCAATGTGACGCGCAAAAAATTATTTTGCATTACACTGCCTTTTTGTCAATTACATTTACAAAATAAATCTGCACATTGATTTTTCTTTGTTTGGTTCTTTTGTTGTTAAGGGTCTTCTTGAGTTCGAATTTCATATCATTTTTTGATCTAGACAAACCTCTGTTCCTGCAAATTTGTTTATCATTCCTCAAAACAAAAACAACAAAATGACGTAGAGAAAAAGAAAGACATGCTACTATGTTTTTTTTAACAACATAAAAACCATATCATATTATTCCTCTCCTAGCAGTTTATTAGTTATATCTCTACTTCCATACAATACCACCAGAAGGCATCAACGAAAAACCGCTCCTAACTAAATTTTTCCTTTAGAGATCTATAACAACCTCCCCCTTTCCCCCAAAACACGGGGATGTTCCATCAACTGCTATTATTAGTTAGGAATGAAAGTACTTTCAAATAGACAAAACATGCTCCGATACACCGATTTTTGACTCCATATTCAGAATGCAAATTCAAAAAAACAAAAGAAAGACAGATCCAATTTATTCATACATTGTAATGTATGAACAAATAAGAACCTTAGACGTGACATTAAATCAAATGCACTATAGTGTGCGTAATCAACATTCCTATTATTAGCGATAAAGTTATTACCACATTATCTAATGTCCCCCTACAAACTCGTGTTCATGCTAACACATGGACCAGAGAGCATGTACTTGATGATGATAATACTATCATGTAAACAATCTCTCCATTCTTACGTTGCTAGAGGACGACACATGTCACTCCAGTTGTATAGATTGAGTCAAGGAATATCACTTGGAAATAAAAAAGTTGTGTTTGGGGAAAAGTAAACAACGATGGAGGTGTTGTTAAAGAAAAGATGGACCACTTTGCAGATGCACAACTCACATACTTGATGACAATAACTCGATTTGTTCTGAACGAGCGAATGAGGCATCCCGGGTCGCGCGAGGACTTCACCATTCTTCTTAGTCACATTGTCCTCGGTTGTAAATTCATTTGCTCAAGAGAATGAAGAGCGAGAAACAAACAAATTACCTGAGCATGGTCTCATCCAAGGCATGTTTATTGGCGAGCACGACCCATTAGATTTATGAATATCCCAAAAGTGCCTCAAACTTGAGCATGCACATATTATGGAAAGAGAAATGAAAAAGAAGATGTTTGAGTTTGTAGCGGCAAGAATTGTGGTGACAGGGACAGTTATGGTGGCAACGACGTGAAATCCACAAACACAGTCCTCTAAGCGGGTGTATTCATTTGATCCAGTCAGGGCGATTACATTCTAGGAATAAACTCTCGAGCTCGCGCATTAAGCAAGATGAACGACGAGTTCTTTTCAAGAGCAACTGACCAGTTTGATTCTTGATAGGCTGATTATAGATCATTTGCAACATTACATTTTTCTTTGCATCAACTAGAAAGTCATGCTTTCTCTTCGTCAACTTCGATCCAAACAAGGTACTTTGTTCTCCCGTCTCAATTTCCTTTTCCGCTCACTAATATTTCGTTTCAGCGTTAATATCACACACCTCTAATTAAATAGGCAAATATAGATTAAAAAAATAATAAAGAAGTAATTAGAATAAAATTATTATTTTTTCATTGATAAATACGTCAACATTTCAACCACACAATCACACACCAAAATAAACCATTAATAAAAATATTAAATTGATTTCAACTTAAAATTTAAGTTTGTAAACATCTTTATATTTTGACAAATCATTCAAAAACCATTATAACCAGCATTGGGGACAACTGGCATGCAGCGGAGCCGTTGATGAATTGGGGACAGCTGGCATGGGGCGAAGCGGATATCGATGAATTGGGGACAGCTGGCATGGAGCCGTTGATGAAAAGCTAATATAAAATCCTTGCCAGACCGGAAAATGTAGATTCTCTGTAGTTTTTTGTTTTCTGGTTTTTTTGTCTGTGCTTTGTATGTTTTCTGTTTTCTGCATTTTTGTTGTGTCGCATGGCCATGCCGTTTGAGTTATCTGTTGTTCTCTGTGTTTGTCTTTTGAATGGTTTTTTGTTTTTTTTGAGTCTGTCTTTTTCTTCATGTCTTTTTTGGTTTTTGATGGTCTGCATTTGTATTTTTTCTGTATATTTTGGCTGTTTGTTTCGAGTGAGAAGAATAGTTCAGGGAGCAGAGCAGATCTGTGGATGCAGAGAAGAATAGGCGTGGATGTGTTCAGAATAGAGTGAGAGGAAGCTATTCCGTTCTCTGCCCTCTCTCATCATTGACGCCCTCTTCAGAAAAGGTATGAAAACGTTTTTCATAGGCTGTGTGTTTCTGTAGCTCTGCTTATTATTGTTTTGCTTACCTGCATTTCCTTTGTTATTGATGAAGGGCTTGAGGAATGACTTTAGTTTGCGCTATTTACTACTATTCCCTAAACCCTGAACCCTAAAACCTAAGCCCTAATGGCAGGGAGCAGCGGCAGGGCATCAGAACCCTTAGATTTTTTTTGTTGTTTTATTTTCTATTAAATGTCAGAACCCTTAGATTTTTTTTTTAATCCTCTGGCAATCTTATGCTTTACGGGATTCATGCCTGATGCCTTTTACGCCTCCATCTCCATCACGTAGCTGTTTTCTGCATTTTTCACAAACCCTTTCCCCTTAAATTTGTTGTTGAGGTTTTCTCTTTTTTGGAATATGAGATCCACTCCTTCTCAGTTTATTATTGAGATGATGAAGTACATGCTGGTTGTTTGGCTGCATATTACCACTTCCCCTGCTTTGCCACTGAGAATGGGTAGAATCTCTAGCTGATGGAATCGCCTCTGACATCGTCTGGATCAAATTAGGAAAAATTGAAGGGGCCTTCCACAAAACTCTTCTGGCTGTTAAAGAACAGCAATAGTGTCCATCATACTTGCTGCGGCAGAAGTTTCCAATGGATAGCTAAACCCTTGGACCGATAAAGAGTTTTCCATGTTTTGTATGGGAAAAGACCTTGCATATTTTTGGAAATAAGCATACCGGGAGCTTCCTGCACATTCATTCTTTTGATCTAATTGTTATTATTAATTCTAAGGCCTTGATATGATGTAGGCAACGCAGCTGATCTTGTAGACATTTCAACTCATTGGGCATCCGATTAATACAGTTTCCATTATACACTTTTGCAGTTAAGTGGCTATAACACCAAAATCGGCTGCGCGTGAGCTTCTCCTCCCTTAAGGGTGTAAGTAGGATTCTCTATGTTTTTTTTTTCTGGGTTATCTGTTATTACCAAGGACAGACCCTTTCTGTAAAATAGGGTTAACAGAAAATATTTGTTAAGGTAACTATGCAGTATAATGGTAAGTTAATGATTTTAGAGTTTCTTTTTTTAGCTTCATATGACCAATGATTTCAAAGGGTTTGACAGGCCTAATGTTTGTTTTTTATCCTGTCTAATGTTTTGCTCTTAATATTTAATTTGTTTCTTTCGTTGGTTGAGATACAGGTTGAGAATCTTGAAGGACCCTCTTAATAGGTTTGTGTATATTATTAGTTTTTTTTCTACAGCTCTGTGTATTATTATCAAGGTATTGTCATGAATCATAATATTAATGTTCTTTGTTCTTTGCAGGTTTCTAGGTGGATAAGCAACCTGGTAAATCGGCAAATGTATCCTTTTACCCTACTCTAGTCTCATTTTGTAATTAAACTAATTTTTTGTGTAAAATTTTAAATTGAACATACAAATAATTAACCATTATTATATCGTAAACATTGTTACAATTGTTTTTAATAAATAAAATATTATTTAAATAAATAAACTTAAAAGACCTTTTTAATTGAATCAATGTTTTTTATAAATAAAATATTTAATAATTAAATTAAAAGACATTTTTAATTGAGGGTGGCTTGGAGGGAAAAGGAGGAAGGAATGAAACAGGGGGTTGAAGGTTGGAGGAAAAAGGAGGAATGAAGGTGGTGGGTTGGAAGGAAAAGGAGGAATGAAGGTGGTGGGTTGGAAGGAAAAGGGAGGAATGAAGGTGGTGGGTTGGAAGGAAAGGGAGGAATGAAAGTGGGGGTTGGAGGGAAAAGGAGGAAGGAATGAAGGAGGTTGAATGTTGGAGGAAAAAGGAGGAATGAAGGAATGGTGGTTTGGGTTTGGAAAAAAGGAGGAATGAAGGATGGTGTGGGAAGGAGGAAGTGGAGGGGAAGGAGGAAGATTAGATGGAAAAGAACAGATCTGACGAGTTTTTATCTTTTTAAAAGTAACTAATTTTTCTTAATTTATTAATAATTCAAAAAAATCTTTCAAAAAATCTCAAATTAATTCTCTTAATAGTAAAAGATTGAAAATGATATGACTCTTGTAATGATATGTTTTTATTTATTTTTAATTTGTATGTGTGTGTGTTAAAGTGATATTTTGACAAGGTTTATGCTTTCACCTAGTAAGTAAAGTATTATTTTTGAGGCCATATTAAAGCTTCCACCTTCACGTGGTTGGTCTTGTTAGTAGAGAATAGATTTCTCGAAGCTAAGAGAAGCAATTTTTTGATAAATTAAGTTTGAAATAAAATTTATCTAATGAACAAATTTTTGTTTTGATTGAATTATAATCAATGTTTTTAGGATATAAATGTTTTAAAATTGTTAGGATTTAAAATTTGGTAGGATGATTATGATTGTGATGGTTGAAATATACAATCAATTTTAAAAGTAATTTATTTTTCTTAATTTATTAATAATTCAAAAAAAAAAATTCAAAAAAAATCTCAAAATAATTCTCTTAATTCTTGTAATATATGTTTTTATTTTTTATTTGATTTGTATGTGTGTGTGTTTTAAAGTTATATTTTGGCAAGGTTTACTTGCTTTCACCTAGTAAGTAAATTATTATTTTTGAGGTCATATTAAAGCTTCAAGCTTCCACCTTCACGGGGTCTTGTTATTTATCTAATGTTCATATTTTTGTGTTGATTAGATTATGATTAATGTTTTTAGGATATAAACGTTTTTTAATTGTTAGGATGATTATGATTGTGATGGTTGAAATATACAATCAATTTTAAAAGTAACTTATTTTTCTTAATTTACTAATAATTCAAAAACAATCTTTCAAAAAAATTCTCTTAATTCTTGTAATGATATGCTTTTATTTTTTATTTAATTTGTATGTGTGTGTGTTAAAGTTATATTTTGGCAAGGTTTACTTGCTTTCACCTAATAAGTAAAGTATTATTTTTGAGGCCATATTAAAGCTTCCACCTTCACGTGGTGGCCTTGTTAATTTATCTAATGATCAAATTTTTGTTTTGATTAGATTATGATCAACGTTTTTAGGATATAAATGTTTTTTAATTGTTAGGGTTTAAAATTGTTAGGATGATTATGATTGTGATGGTTGAAATATACAATCAATTTTTTTAAAATAAATTATTCCATAATAGATAAGTTATTTCAATTATTATATAAATTTTAATATATTTTTAGTTGTAATGATTGTTTTTGTTTGTTAATTTTTATTTATTTTTATACAAGTAGCGCTTTTGATTGTAGCTATGAACAAGGGGGTTGGAGGGACCCCGCCCATAGAATAAAAAATGACCTAGTACCAGAATTCGGGAACTCCACTACCCAGGAAGCCACCCCAATATCGGACCACTCATAGAATAAAAAATGACCCAGTACTAGAATTTGGGAACCCCACTACCTAGGAAGCCACCCCAATATCGGACCAAGCCCAAAATTGAAATGGCCAAACTCCAGGAAAACCATCCAAAACTAGCTAGTGGGAGGTGATCAGCCCAGCTAGCAAGAAGGGGAAGGGAGCACTCCGGAGCCGTGAGGAGAAAAACCCGATTCAACAAGGAAGGCTGAGAACCAAGGAAAGCCCGGACGCAAAAGGAGACCAAGAACCAGACTTGGCAAAAGGAGCAAGCCAAACGCCCCCCATTGATATTCACTTCAACCACTGCCAAACCGTGAAGGAACAGAGCCCTCTAAAACTCACAGCTATGTAAATAAGCAATGAAGGAGGTTGTCGAGAGGCAAACCGTCGAACTTGAAAGAGACACATCCCAAGACGACAATGGAATCCACGGACCAGGGACGGAAAGAGCAAATCGAAAGAGCAAAACGCTAGGATAGAAGAAATGAGGGGAAACTCGAAGAAGACCACACTCGACAAGAAACAAAATTGAAACTAATAACTTAAAATTTTCCCAAACAAGAATTTGCTCCACACATCTTCAATGCACTACTGATTCTCTAATCTCCCTAACCAACTAAAAGGGGGAAAATACAACAACTAGAAGAGACCCTCAGCTTCAAACATCTCAAATTAACCAAGCGGAACTAGAGACTAAGGAAACGACAAAAACTGGAAGAACTCTCTGCCTCTTGCTGTGAAACGTTGCTCCAAATCGCTTCCTCCACTCCTCGACACCGAGACTCCCCAAGGACGAGAACCAGGAAGGGAAACTGCAAGACATCGGGCTCCAAATTAACCCTTTATCCCCACAAGAGAATTGTCCCCATAACCCTTTGTTGACACAATCCCTCTTTCATCCATCTGCAGTAAATCTTGCCAATATAAACCACCCTTTGAAATTATGACAGTCCTATTCTCGACGCCATAATTGGCCAAAAAATTTGCCTTGCCATTTATTTATTTCTCTGTATATATGCTTAATACTCCAAGAGGTAAGTTTTGATAGCCAAGATTCAATGATTTTCAACCAACCATTTAATTTCCATGAGGCAGTTTTCTGATTCTTGACCGCTTCAACTATTATTTGGGAATCACCTTCAATTTCTAAATGAACAAGATCGTTGTTAACAACCATTTTAACACTTTCCAGTAAAGCTTGGACTTCAGCGTCATTGCAAGAACCTTTGTTCAACGGGAAGGAACCGGCCACCACTGTCTTACCATACTCATCTCTCACTAAGATAAGGATCCTGAAATTCAAAGCCCAACAAGATAAGGATCCTACCCTGAATCCTAGGTGGGGTGTTGAAGACAAAAAACCACCGACTTTCTAAGATTGATTAACATACCTGTTGCCATAGAGAAAAGATCCAAAACAATTTTTAAATTTTTGGCTTCGACCGAGGAGTATCTCCCAAAAAGGAAGGTGTCATCCGCGAATTGCAAATTAGATAAAGGGGCCAAACCATTAGAAATGGTTAGACCATGCAACTTACCAGCCAGAAGAGCTACCTTCAAGGCATGACTCAACGCTTCCGCAACTAAGAGAAAGAGGAAGGGGGACAAGGGATCCCCTTGTCGGAGCCCTCGATTGCTATAGAAAAATTCTTCCACCCCACCATTAACCAAGACCGAGAAGCTGGCACTGGCAACACAATTGAAGACCCAAGTGCAAAAAATCACAGAAAATCTCATCTTCTGAAGAGATTTAATGAGAAATCTCCAATTCACCTTCAAGGCATGACTCAACGCTTCCGCAACTAAGAGAAAGAGGAAGGGGGACAAGGGATCCCCTTGTCGGAGCCCTCGATTGCTATAGAAAAATTCTTCCACCCCACCATTAACCAAGACCGAGAAGCTGGCACTGGCAACACAATTGAAAACCCAAGTGCAAAAAATCACAGAAAATCTCATCTTCTGAAGAGATTTAATGAGAAATCTCCAATTCACCCGGTTGTAAGCTTTGCTGAAATTGAGTTTAACTGTCATACTCGAAGACTTGCTTTTAGACAAAGAATGCATGATTTCATGAGACACAATAATGCCTTCCGAAATAAGTCTTCCCGGGATGAAGCCGCTCTGTTCCGGAGATATGAGTTTATCTAGAAGGGGTTTCATTCTGGAGGCGATCGCTTTGGAAATGATCTTATATACTGTATTACATAAAGAGACGGTCTAAAATCCTCCATGTAGTCTGTTGTTGCTTTTTCTTTGGAAAGAGACTTAGGTAGGTGAAATTAAGGGATCCCAACATTTTGTTGAACATTCTAGAATCTTCCACCATCAGAAAAACATCTTCTCCTACAATCTCCCAGAAATCTTGAAAAAAAGCAACGAGAACCCATCCGGCCCAGGGGCTTTCTCCCTCTTCATGGCAAAGACAATCTTTCGAATATCCTCTTTCGAAAAAGGATCCATCAAACGCTTATTCTCTTCTTCATCTATCATCGTCGGAATTTGATTCAGCAAAACATCTTGGGGATCGAGGGCAAAAAAAATTCCCCGCCTATAGGGATTTGAAATGATCAACTGCTTCAGTTTTAATTTCTTCTTGGGTTAGGACCCAATCACCCTCAGTCCTTCGCAATTTAGATATAAAGTTGGTATTTCATCTTATTTTAACGGAGGCGTGAAAAAACTTTGTATTTTGTCTCCCTCTTTTAACCAGCTCTCTCTAGACTTCTGTTTCCAAAAAATCTCTTCTTTAAACAGCAGATCTTCCAACTCTAACAACAAAATTTTTTCGAGGAGGTGATCATCTCGGGACAAACCTTGAGAGAGAACTCTCGAATTCAACTCAGAGAGCTCTTTTTTTCCACTCTAATCTTCTCTAGAAAGATGTTTTTGAAAAAAAAATTATTCCAATCGAGAAGTTTACCTCTTAGAAGTGACAGTTTTTTAGGTATGATAAACATCTTAGTTCCTTTAATCCCGAATCCATTCCACCAGACTTTCACCAGATCTTTCAAAGTGGGATCCCTTAACCACATCAGTTCAAATCTAAAGGGAGAACGCTTGGGAGCAATGTCTAAATTCAAAGAAAGGAGGATCGGAAAATGATCCGAACCCGAGCAAGGAAGAACGGAACTATCTAAACTGACATTGGTTTGAAGCCATTCCTTATTTGCCAAGAATCTGTCCAATCTGTTGAAGATACTTCCTGCCCCAATTCGTTTATTCGACCACGTGAACCACCCTGAGGAAGAAACTAACTCGCCAAATCTGACGTATCCACAAAGGACTTAAAATCCCTATGAGATTGTGGATTCGACCGGGCTCCCCCACTAAAAATCAGCAGCCGAAAGTGTTGCAATAAAGTCTCCCTCCTTCAATTCTATGATTTTTACTGAGATCGAATCCCATAACGCTCTTTTCATGAGCAGATTCGCCAGGCCGTAGACATTGCATAGATAGAAGCTTTTATTGGAGGTTTTTATATGACATTTGCACCAAATACTATTACCGGACTTCTGAATCAGCTGACTCAAAACTTTATTATCTTTCCAGAGTAGAATGCCTAAGCCACTCGAAGCTCCCAAAGAGTCACTGAAGAGACCTTTCCAGCCTTTCCACTTTCTAAACCAACTTGTTTCCGCATCAGCACAGCACTCATTTTTATTTCTTGAATAAGGCAAATATCCAGTTCTTTTTCTAAAATGCAACGTCTTACCAGACGCTGCTTGTTAGGGGCGTTCACGCCCCTAACGTTCCAAGATAGGATTTTCATAACTCTTTCGAGGGGATGAGCCCTCCCTACTTAAAGATGGAAAAAAAGAAGAAAGTTGCGACTGTTTACCAAAAACCCACTTCCAAAAGAGTCTTGTATGCTTTCAGTGGTTGCCCTAACCTACTTTTCTGACCCACATCGATTCTCCTCACCACCGGCATATCGGCTATACCAGCGCTTTCTTTAAACACCAGAGTTGTTGATACAAATTCTTCTTCCTCCTCCCGATCCGAATTATCATCTCCCTCTTTTTTCCACATCCTCCAACCACTCATTAAGTTTTTCAAGGGAAGACCCATGACCCAAGTCCATTCCTGTTTTTAACAGCTTACAAAGCTGAGTAGACACATCTCTTACTTGCGTGGATTCGTTTAACAACGATTGCGGGGAAAATACTACTTTTCTGAGCCTGTGACGAATTCTCTCGCCCCTTCTCCAGAGGAGCTAAACCAACTGGAGCTTCTTTGCTGACAGTATTTAAAGACACATTATTTCGTAATTTCCATATCTTCGCTCCTACCTTGGCTTTGCAGTCTCTTTGCAAGTGCCCCTCTTCTTGGCATTTGAAATATCTAAACAAGATTCTCTCATATTCCAAGGGTTGTTTCCAAACCCCTACGGGGGTTTTGATGTTTATGGATTCTGGAAGAGGATGCGATAAATCTATTGCTATGCAAATCCTAGCAAAGCTGCATGTGATCCTTCTAAGGTTCTAGCATCTATTCTAAGAACTCTCCCCCAGCTTACTTCCTAATTTTGAGAGAATCCGAGTATTCTAGTATTCAAGAGGCAGAGCATACATTCTAGCCCAGACATTCATTTCCTTGATCTTTACCTTGCTTGGATCAAAGTTCGGAGTCCATTTACTGACATGCTGACCGTTTTCCATCAATAGCCTTTCTTTCCTCTGAAGGGTTTCTTCCATTTGGGCTGCGCTTCTGAAAACAACAACGAAGAAGCCTTTGGCAATAAAATGAATCCTTAAACCCCCCTGCCCCACTGCCGATCGCACCATTTAACAATGTCCTCTGATGACAGCTTTCGATGAACAAATTTACCCACTAAGGCTCTGTTTTGGAACAGCCGTAGATGAGCCAAAAAACTGTCCTCCTCTCCTATTTCCACCTCGCAGGCTGCGATCCCCGTTCGGAAGAAGAAAACTATCTGTTACTCGGGTAGGCTCTAAATCCGCCTGCATGCTTTGCTCGACCAACCCTATAGCTCTCTCCAGGTCGGTACTTCCATGCGGGCGAGAGAGGGGGGGGTAACAGGAAGACCTTCGAGGTCCTGCGTCCATCGTGCCCTAACCAATCCAACTTCCCTCTCTTCAACGGGTTTATTTCTTAGTTCTCTTATTTGTTAGAATTATTAAGAGTACAAGGAAAATGCAATTAAATGGTTAAATATATTCATGTTAGTAAACTCAATTATTTGTTTTTAAGATGTTAGTAAAAGCAACAGTGCGATACAATAGTGCTTGCTAGGTCAATATGGGGAATTGATTTTCCCACTCCTTGCATACCCAAGACATCGCTTGCTAGCCCAGTATTCCAACTCGATTTGGGGGAATTTTATTCTGTTTCTATATATTAGAACTATTAATTATTCCCTAAAATATGATGTATGCTTTATGTATATCACCTCGTTATGTGGGACCTTTTGAAATTGTTGAAGTAATCAACCTTGTAATTTATCATTTAGTATTACCCCCTACTTTGTCATGAATGCATGATGTTTTCCATATTTATTTGCTTAAGAAATATGTTTCAGATTTATCACATGTGTTAAATTGGAATTTCTTGTAGCTCCAAGACCCAGAAATAATCGTGGTTAAACCCATACAAGTATTGGAAACTCACCACTTGCACTTAATAAATTGTGAAATAAGTCAATGTAAGGTCCAGTGGGACCAATGTAAGGTGACACTAATCCTTGGAACTTTAACCTCTTCCAACGATGTGGGACATTCAAAACCCTATGTTTGAAGAACTCCCTACCATCCCTTTTCGAGAATATTAACACTTCAAACTTTTCTATGGATTCCCTTCAGGGGTATAGTGGTCATCTCGAGGTTGTGGGTCGTTCTCCACCCAAATTTCTTGATTCAGATGATGATGAGCTCGATGAAATCAACCTTAAGGTTAATACTTTCAATCCCCCTGATGTCATTATATCACAATTACCTCCTACTCTACGACCTCACTTGTGCAAGAAGGTTGATGGCCACGTCTATATCACTATTACTCATACTAAGCATCCTCATATAGAGCATCTCATTTAAATCGATATAAACATCGAATGATATGCTATTGACATTACTACACTTGATTATGCCATTGGTTACGCTCTAGAAGATCCATTCTTAGCATGCTTCACCCATGATAAAAATGCATAAATTATTCGTTATCAAGAATCACTACAATCTATTTTTAGGCATAACAATAACATCATCATGATTTCTTCACAAAGAAAACCTACTGACTTTGACCTTGAGATCGACGATCTAGAGTATGTTACCTTAAGGATTTACACATTGCACCCCCTGTCTCCTTCGAGTAGTTCATACAAATGACACATGGTTGATATATCACTTACCTCGTCATTCTGTTTTGTTTCCTTTGACCTTTACATCACGGATGCTCTTAACTTTAGAACATTTAATTGTATATTGAAATCGACATGAAAGCGGACTATTCATTTTACTTGTCACCATAAACACATACATGTTGCAAGGCTCTTGCTTTTAATTTTTTTACATAATGAATTTGCACACAAGAATTTCTATTGCATTCTATTTCCGTTTTTGGTATTTTTGAGAAAGAGCTTGAGCACTGATCATTTTACTAGTAGATGTAAATTCACACCAATGGCAAAACCACGGGTTTTACTGTAGCACTTATTTCGAATTGCATTTCGATCAATGTGACGCGCAAAAAATTATTTTGCATTACACTGCCTTTTTGTCAATTACATTTACAAAATAAATCTGCACATTGATTTTTCTTTGTTTGGTTCTTTTGTTGTTAAGGGTCTTCTTGAGTTCGAATTTCATATCATTTTTTGATCTAGACAAACCTCTGTTCCTGCAAATTTGTTTATCATTCCTCAAAACAAAAACAACAAAATGACGTAGAGAAAAAGAAAGACACGCTACTATGTTTTTTCTAACAACATAAAAACCATATCATATTATTCCTCTCCTAGCAGTTTATTAGTTATATCTCTACTTCCATACAATACCACCAGAAGGCATCAACGAAAAACCGCTCCTAACTAAATTTTTCCTTTAGAGATCTATAACAACCTCCCCCTTTCCCCAAAACACGGGGATGTTCCATCAACTGCTATTATTAGTTAGGAATGAAAGTACTTTCAAATAGACAAAACATGCTCCGATACATCGATTTTTGACTCCATATTCAGAATGCAAATTCAAAAAAACAAAGAGAAAGACAGATCCAGTTTATTCATACATTGTAATGTATGAACAAACAAGAACCTGTACACGTGACATTAAAAACAAAGGCACTATAGTGTGCGTAATCTACATTCATATTATTAGCGATAAAGTTATTACCCCATTATCTGATGTCCCCCTACAAACTCGTGTTCATGCTGACACATGGACCAGAGAGCATGTACTTGATGATGATAATACTATCATGTAAACAATCTCTTTGTTCTCACGTTGTTAGAGGACGACACGTATCGCTCCAGTTGCATAGATTAAGTAAAGGAATATCGCTTGGAAAATAAAAAAGTTGTTGTGTTTGGGGAAAAGCAAACAACGGTGGAGGTGTTGTTACAGAAAAGATGGACCACTTTGCAGATGCACAACGCAGAAAATTGATTACAATAACTCGATTTGTTCTGAACGAGCGGATGAGGCGTCCTGGGTGGCGCAAGGACTTAACCATTCTCCTTAGTCGCATTGTCCTCGGTTGTAAATTCATTTGCTCAGGGGAATGAAGAGCGAGAAACAAACAAATTACCTGAGCACTGTCTCATCCAAGGCATGTTTATTTGCTAGCACCAATCGTTAGATTTATGAATATCCCAAAACTGCCTCAACCTCGAGCATGCACATATTATGGAAAGAGAAATAAAAAAGAAGATGTTTGAGTTGTAGCGGCAAGGACTGTGGCGACAGGCACAGTTACGGTGGCAACGACGTGAAATCCACAAACACAGTCCTCTAAGCGGGTGTATTCATTTGATCCAGTCAGGGCGATTACACTCTAGGAATAAACTCTCGAGCTCGCGCATTAAGCAAGATGAACGACGAGTTCTTTTCAAGAGCAACCGACCATTTTGATTCTTGATAGGCTGATTATAGATCATTTGCAACATTACATTTTTCTCTGCGTCAACTAGAAAGTCATGATTTCTCTTCGTCAACTTTGATCCAAACAAGGTGCTTTGTTCTTCGTCTCAATTTCCTTTTGCGCTCTCTAAGATTTCTGTTTCGACGTTATCATCGCACACCTCTAATTAAATAGGCAAATATAGATTAAAAAAATAATAAAGAAGTAATTAGAATGAAATTATTATTTTTCATTGATAAATACATCAACATTTCAACCACACAATCACGCACCAAAATAAAACATTAATAAAAATATTAAATTGATTTCAACTTAAAATTTAAGTTTTTAAACATCTTTATATTTTGACAAATCATACAAAAACCATTATAACCAGCATATTGATGAATTGGGGACAGCTGGCATGGAGCGCAGCCGTTGATGAATTGGGGACAGCTGAAGCCATGGCTGGCGAAGCGGATATCGATGAATTGGGGACAGCTGGCATGGAGCCGTTGATGAAAAACTAATATAAAAATCCTTGCCAGACTGGAAAATGTACATTCTCTGGAGTTTTTTGTTTTCTTCTTTTTTTTTTTTCTGTGCTTTGTATGTTTTCTGTTTTCTGCATTTTTGTTGTGTCGCATGGCCATGCCGTTTGAGTTATCTGTTGTTCTCTGCGTTTATGTCTTTTGAATGGTTTTTGTTTTTTTTGGGTCTGTGTTTTTTCTTCATGTCTTTTTTGGTTTTTGATGGTCTGCATTTGTATTTTTTCTGTATATTTTGGCTGTTTGTTTCGAGTGAGAAGAATAGTTCAGGGAGCAGAGCAGATCTGTGGATGCAGAGAAGAATAGGCGTGGATGTGTTCAGAATAGAGTGAGAGGAAGCTATTCTGTTCTCTGCCCTCTCTCATCATTGACGCCCTCTTCAGAAAAAGGTATGAACAATTTTTTCTTAGGCTGTGTGTTTCTGTAGCTCTGCTTACTATTGTTTTACTTACCTGCATTTCCTTTGTTTTTGATGAAAGGCTTGCGGAATGGCTTTAGTTTTCGCTATTTACTACCATTCCCTAAACCCTAAACCCTGAAACCTAAGCCCTAATGGCAGGGAGCAACAGCAGGGCAGCACCCTTTGTTGTTGTTTTATTTTCTATTAAACGTCAGAACCCTTAGATTTTTTTTTAGTCCTCGTGCAGATTCTATTTTTTATGTCTTCTACAGGATTCATGCTGTTTGCTGCATTTTTCACAAATCCGCCCCCTTAAATTCTGTTGTCACGTAGCTGTTTTCTGCATTTTACACAAACCCTTTCCCCTTAAATTTGTTGTTGAGGTTTTCTCTTTTTCGGAAAATGAGATCCACTCTTTCTCAGTTTATTATTGAGATGATAAAGTACATGCTGGTTGTTTTGCTGCATATTCCCACTTCCCCTGCTTTGCCACTGAGAATGGGTAGAATCTCTAGCTGATGGAATCGCCTCTGACCTCATCGTCTGGATCAAATTAGGAAAAATTGAAGGGGCCTTCCACAAAACGCTTCTGGCTGTTAAAGAACATCAATAATGTCCATCATACTTGCTGCGGCAGAAGTTTCCAATGGAGAGCTAAACCCTTGGACCGATAAAGAGTTTTCCATGTTTTGTATGGGAAAAGACCTTGCATATTTTTGGAAATAAGCATACCGGGAGCTTCCTGCACATTCATTCTTTTGATCTAATTGTTATTATTAATTCTAAGGCCTTGATATGATGTAGGCAACGCAGCTGATCTTGTAGACATTTCAACTCATTGGGCATCTGATTAATACAGTTTCCATTATACACTTTTGCAGTTAAGTGGCCATAGCACCAAAATCGGCTGCGCGTGAGCTTCTCCTCCCTTCAGGGTATAGGTAGGATTCTCTATGGTTTTTTTTCTGGGTTATCTGTTATTACCAAGGACAGACCCTTTCTGTAACATAGGGTTAACAGAAAATATTTGTTAAGGTAACTATGCAGTATAATGGTAAGTTAATGATTTTAGAGTATTTTTTTTAGTTTCATATGACCAATGATTTCAAAGGGTTTGACAGGCCTAATGTTTGTTTTATCCCGTCTAATGTTTTGCTCTTAATATTTAATTTGTTTCTTTTGTTGGTTGAGATACAGGTTGAGAATCTTGAAGGACCTCTTAATAGGTTTGTGTATTTTGTGTACATAATTAGTTTTTTTCTACAGCTCTGTGTATTATTATCAAGGTATTGTCATGAATCATAATATTCATGTTCTTTGTTCTTTGCAGGTTTCTAGGTGGATAAGCAACCTGGTAAATCGGCAAATGTATCCTCTTACCCGACTCTAGTCTCATTTTGTAACTAAACTAATTTTTTCTGTAAGATTTTAAATTGAACATACAAATAATTAGCCATTATTATATTGTAAACATTGTTACAATGTTTTTAATAAATAAAACATTATTTAAATAAATAAACTTAAAAGACCTTTTTAATTGAACCAATGTTTTTTAATAAATAAAATATTATTTTAATAATTAAATTTAAAGACCTTTTTAATTGAGGGTGCGTTGGAGGGAAAAGGAGAAAGGAATGAAAGTGGGGGTTGGAGGGAAAAGGAGGAAGGAATGAATGTGGGGGTTGAAGGTTGGAGGGAAAAGGAGGAATCAAGGTGGTGGGTTGGAAGGAAAAGGAGGAATGAAAGTGGGGTTGGAGATTGGAGGGAAAAAGGAGGAATGAAGGATGGTGTGGGAAGGAGGAAGTGGAGGGGAAGGAGGAAGATTAGATGGAAAAGAACAGATCTGACGAGTTTTTATCTTTTTAAAAGTAACTAATTTTTCTTAATTTATTAATAATTCAAAAAAATCTTTCAAAAAAAATCTCAAAAAATCTCTTAATAGTAAAAGATTGAAAATGATATGATTCTTGTAATGATATTTTTATTTATTTTTAATTTGTATGTGTGTGTGTTAAAGTGATATTTTGACAAGGTTTATGCTTTCACCTAGTAAGTAAAGTATTATTTTTGAGGCCATATTAAAGCTTCCACCTTCACGTGGTTGGCCTTGTTAGTAGAGAATAGATTTCTCGAAGCTAAGAGAAGCAATTTTTTGATAAATTATATGTTAATAATAATGCATTTAACTTCAATTAAGTTTGAAATAAAATTTATCTAATGATCAAATTTTTGTTTTGATTGAATTATGATCAATGTTTTTAGGATATAAATGTTTTTTAATTGTTAGGATTTAAAATTATTAGGATGATTATGATTGTGATGGTTGAAATATACAATCAATTTTAAAAGTAATTTATTTTTTTTAATTTATTAATAATTCAAAAAAAAATCTTCCAAAAAGATCTCAAAATAATTCTCTTAATTCTTGTAATGATATGTTTTTATTTTTTATTCCATTTGTAAGTGTGTGAAGTTTTGAAGTTATATTTTGGCAAGGTTTACTTGACTTTCTCCTAGTAAATAATACTTATTATTACTGAGGTGACCTAGCAAGTAAATTCACCTATTTTTGAGGTCTATTTTGAATTATTAATAGCTTCAAGAAAAATAAGTCCACTTTTAAAACGGGGTGGCCTATGTTCAACCATTTATCATAATCATCCTAACATATTAAACAACATTTGTTTTGATTAGATTATGATTAATCATTTTTAGGATTATACAACGTTTATGTATATTGTCAACCATCAGGATGATTATGATTGTGATGGTTAAACAACATTTATATCCAATCAATTTTAAAAGTAACTTATTTTTCTTAATTTATTAATAATTCAAAAAAAAATCTTTCAAAAAAATTCTCTTAATTCTTGTAATGATATGTTTTTATTTTTTATTTTTTATTTTATTTGTATGTGTGTGTGTTAAAGTTATATTTTGGCAAGGTTTACTTGCTTTCACCTAAGTAAGTAAAGTATTATTTTTGAGGCCATATTAAAGCTTCCACCTTCACGTGGTGGCCTTGTTAATTTATCTAATGATCAAATTTTTGTTTTGATTAGATTATGATCAATGTTTTTAGGATATAAATGTTTTTTAATTGTTAGGATTTAAAATTGTTAGGATGATTATGATTGTGATGGTTGAAATATACAATCAATTTTTTAGAAATAAATTATTCCATAATAGATAAGTTATTTCAATTATTATATAAATTTTAATATATTTTTAGTTGTAATGATTGTTTTTGTTTGTTATTTATTTTTTATTTTTATTTTTGATACAAGTAGCGCTTTTGATTGGAGCTATGAACAAGGGGGTTGGAGGGACCCCACCCATAGAATAAAAAATGACCTAGTACCATCCGGGAACTCCACTACCCAGGAAGCCACCCCAATATCGGACCACTCATAGAATAAAAAATGACCTTAGTACCCAGAATTTGGGAACCCCACTACCTAGGAAGCCACCCCAATATCGGACCAAGCCCAAAATTGAAATAGCCAAACTCTAGGAAAACCATCCAAAACTAGCTAGTGGGAGGTGATCAGCCCAGCTAGCAAGAAGGGGAAGGGAAGCACTCCGAAGCCGTGAGGAGAAAAACCCGATTCAACAAGGAAGGCTGAGAACCAAGGAAAACCCGGATGCAAAAGGAGACCAAGAACCAGACTTGGCAAAAGGAGCAAGCCAAACGCCCTCCCATTGATATTCACTTCAACCACCGCTGCCAAACCGTGAAGGAACAGAGCCCTCTAAAACTCACAGCTATGCAAATAAGCAATGAAGGAGGTTGTCGAGAGGCAAACCGTCGAACTTGAAAGAGACACATCCCAAGACGACAATGGAATCCATGGACCAGGGATGGAAAGAACAAATCGAAAGAGCAAAACGCTAGGATAGAAGAAATGAGGGGAAACTTGAAGAAGACCACACTCGACAAGCAACAAAATTGAAACTAATAACTTAAAATTTGCCCAAACAAGAATTTGCTCCACACATCTTCAATGCACTATTGATTCTCTAATCTCCCTAACCAACTAAAAGGGGGAAAATGCAACAACAACTAGAAGAGACCCGCAGCTTCAAACATCTCAAATTAACCAAGCGGAACTAGAGACTAAGGAAATGACAAAAACTGGAAGAACTCTCTGCCTCTTGCTGTGGAACGTTGCTCCAAATCGCTTCCTCCACTCCTCGACACCGAGACTCCCCAAGGACGAGAACCAGGAAGGGAAACCGCAAGACATCGGGCTCCAAATTAACCCTTT
Source organism: Taxus chinensis (assembly GCA_019776745.2). Taxonomy (NCBI): domain Eukaryota; kingdom Viridiplantae; phylum Streptophyta; class Pinopsida; order Cupressales; family Taxaceae; genus Taxus; species Taxus chinensis. The sequence continues at coordinate 241,679 of JAHRHJ020003150.1, forward strand.
ATCCCCACAAGAGAACTGTCCCCATAACCCTTTGTTGACACAATCCCTCTTTCATCCATCTGCAGTAAATCTTGCCAATATAAACCACCCTTTGAAATTATGACAGTCCTATTCTCAACGCCATAATTGGCCAAAAAATTTGCCTTGCCATTTATTTATTTCTCTGTATATATGCTTAATACTCCAAGAGGTAAGTTTTGATAGCCAAGATTCAATGATTTTCAACCAACCATTTAATTTCCATGAGGCAGTTTTCTGATTCTTGACCGCTTCAACTATTATTTGGGAATCACCTTCAATTTCTAAATGAACCAGGTCATTGTTTACAACTATTTTAAGACTTTGGAAGGAACCGGCCACCACTGTCTTACCATACTCAATCTTAGTGAGAGATGAGTATGGTAAAGCTTGGACTTCAGCCTCATTGCAAGAGTGGTGGCCGATTCCTTTGTTCAACGGGAAGGAACCGGCCACCACTGTCTTACCATACTCATCTCTCACTAAGATAAGGATCCTGAAATTCAAAGCCCAACAAGATAAGGATCCTACCCTGAATCCTAGGTGGGGTGTTGAAGACAAAAACCACCGACTTTCTAAGATTGATTAACATACCTGTTGCCATAGAGAAAAGATCCAAAACAATTTTTAAATTTTTGGCTTCGACCGAGGAGTATCTCCCAAAAAGGAAGGTGTCGTCCGCGAATTGCAAATTAGATAAAGGGGCCAAACCATTGGAAATGGTTAGACCATGCAACTTACCAGCCAGAAGAGCTACCTTCAAGGCATGACTCAACGCTTCCGCAACTAAGAGAAAGAGGAAGGGGGACAAGGGATCCCCTTGTCGGAGCCCTCGATTGCTATAGAAAAATCCTTCCACCCCACCATTAACCAAGACCGAGAAGCTGGCACTGGCAACACAATTGAAAACCCAAGTGCAAAAAATCACAGAAAATCTCATCTTCTGAAGAGATTTAATGAGAAATCTCCAATTCACCCGGTTGTAAGCTTTGCTGAAATTGAGTTTAACTGTCATACTCGAAGACTTGCTTTTAGACAAAGAATGCATGATTTCATGAGACACAATAATGCCTTCCGAAATAAGTCTTCCCGGGATGAAGCCGCTCTGTTCCGGAGATATGAGTTTATCTAGAAGGGGTTTCATTCTGGAGGCAATCGCTTTGGAAATGATCTTATATACTGTATTACATAAAGAGACCGGTCTAAAATCCTCCATGCAGTCTGCTGCTGCTTTCTTTGGAAAGAGACTTAGGTAGGTGAAATTAAGGGATCCCAACATTTTGTTGAACATTCTAGAATCTTCCACCGCCAAAAAAACATCTTCTCCTACAATCTCCCAGAAATCTTGAAAAAAAGCAACGAGAACCCATCCGGCCCAGGGGCTTTCTCCCTCTTCATGGCAAAGACAATCTTTTGAATATCCTCCTTCGAAAAAGGATCCATCAAACGCTTATTCTCTTCTTCATCTATCATCGTTGGAATTTGATTCAGCAAAACATCTTGGGGATCGAGGGCAAAAAAAAATTTCCCCGCTTGATAGGGATTTGAAATGATCAACTGCTTCAGTTTTAATTTCTTCTTGGGTTAGGACCCAATCACCCTCAGTCCTCCGCAATTTAGATATAAAGTTGGTATTTTGTCTCATTTTAACGGAGGTGTGAAAAAACTTTGTATTTTTGTCTCCCTCTTTTAACCAGCTCTCTCTAGACTTCTGTTTCCAAAAAATCTCTTCTTTAAACAGCAGATCTTCCAACTCTAACAACAAAATTTTTTCGAGGAGGTGATCATCTCGGGACAAACCTTGAGAGAGAACTCTCGAATTCAACTCAAAGAGCTCTTTTTCCACTCTAATCTTCTCTTGAAAGATGTTTTTGAAAAAAAAATTATTCCAATCGAGAAGTTCACCTCTTAGAAGTGACAGTTTTTTAGGTATGATAAACATCTTAGTTCCTTTAATCCCGAATCCATTCCACCAGACTTTCACCAGATCTTTCAAAGTGGGATCCCTTAACCACATCAGTTCAAATCTAAAGGGAGAACGCTTGGGAGCAATGTCTAAATTCAAAGAAAGGAGGATCGGAAAATGATCCGAACCCGAGCAAGGAAGAATGGAACTATCTAACCTGACATTGGTTTGAAGCCATTCCTTATTTGCCAAGAATCTGTCCAATCTGTTGAAGATACTTCTTGCCCTAATTCGTTTATTTGACCACGTGAACCACCCTGAGGAAGTAACCAACTCGACCAAATCCGACGTATCCACAAAGGACTTAAAATCCCTATGAGATTGTGGATTCAACCGGGCTCCCCCACTAAAATCGTCATCCGAAAGTGTTGCATTAAAGTCTCCCTCGAGAATCATTAAATCCTCCTTCAATTCTATGATTTTTACTGAGATCGAATCCCATAACGCTCTTTTCATGAGCAGATTCGCCAGGCCGTAGACATTGCATAGATAGAAGCTTTTATTGGAGGTTTTTATATGACATTTGCACCAAATACTATTACCGGACTTCTGAATCCGCTGACTCGAAACTTTATTCTCTTTCCAGAGAATGCCTAAGCCACCCGAAGCTCCCAAAGAGTCACTGAAGAGACCTTTCCAGCCTTTCCACTTTCTAAACCAACTTGTTTCCACATCAACAACACTCATTTTTATTTCTTGAATAAGGCAAATATCCACTTCTTTTTCTAAAATGCAACGTCTTACCAGACGCTGCTTGTTAGGGGCGTTCACGCCCCTAACGTTCCAAGATAGGATTTTCATAACTCTTTCGAGGGGATGAGCCCTCCCTACTTAAAGATGGAAAAAAAGAAGAAAGTTGCGACTGTTTACCAAAACCCACTTCCAAAAGAGTCTTGTATGCTTTCAGTGGTCGCCCTAACCTGCTTTTCTGACCCACATCGATTTTCCTCATCGCCGGCATATCGGCTATACTAGCCCTTTATTTAAACACCAGAGTTGCTGATACAAATTCTTCTTCCTCCTCCCGATCCGAATTATCCTCTCCCTCTTTTTCCACATCCTCCAACCACTCATTAAGTTTTTCAAGGGAAGACCCATGACCCAGGGCCATTCCTGTTTTTAACAGCTTACAAAGTTGAGTAGACACATCCCTTACTTGCGTGGATTCGTTTAACAACGATTGCGGGGAAAACACTACTTTCTGAGCTTGTGACGAATTCTCTCGCCCCTTCTCCAGAGGAGCTAAACCAACTGGAGCTTCTTTGCTGACAGTATTTAGAGACATTATTTCGTAATTTCCATATCTTCGCTCCTACCTTGGCTTTGCAGTCTCTTCGCAAGTGCCCCTCTTCTTGGCATTTGAAATATCTAAACAAGATTCTCTCATATTCCAGGGGTTGTTTCCAAACCCCAACGGGGGTTTTGATGTTTATGGATTCTGGAAGAGGATGCGATAAATCTATTGCTATGCAAATCCTAGCAAAAGCTGCATGTGATCCTTCTAAGGTTCTAGCATCTATTCTAAGAACTCTCCCCCAGCTTACTTCCTAATTTTGAGAGAATCCGAGTATTCTAGTATTCAAGAGGTAGAGCATACATTCGAACCTAGACATTCATTTCCTTGATCTTTACCTTGCTTGGATCAAAGTTCGGAGTCCATTTACTGACAAGCAGACCGTTTTCCATCAATAGCCTTTCTTTCCTCGAAGGGTTTCTTCCATTTGGGCTGCGCTTATGAAAACAACAACGAAGAAGCCTTTGGCAATAAAACGAATCCTTAAACCCCTGCCCCACTGCCGATCGCACCATTTAACAATGTCCTCTGATGACAACTTTCGATGAATAAATTTACCCACTAAGGCTCTGTTTTGGAATAGCCGTAGATGAGCCAAAAAACCGTCCTCCTCTCCTATTTCCACCTCGCAGGCTGCGATCCCATTCGGAAGAAAACTATCTGTTACTCAGGTAGGCTCTAAATCCGCCTGCATGCTTTGCTCGACCAACCCTATAGCTCTCTCCAGGTCGGTACTTCCATGCGGGCGGGGGGGTGCAACAAGAAGACCTTCGAGGTCCTACGTCCATCGTGGCCCAACCAGTCCAACTTCCCTCTCTTCAAGGGGTTTATTTCTTTGTTCTCTTATTTGTTAGAATTATTAAGAGTACAAGGAAAATGCAATTAAATGGTTAAATACATTCATGTTAGTAAACTCAATTATCTCGTTATGTGGGACCTTTTGAAATTGTTGAAGTAATCAACCCTGTAGCTTATCATTTAGCATTACCCCCTACTTTGTCACGAATGCATGATGTTTTCCATATTTCTTTGCTTAAGAAATATGTTTCAGATTTATCACATGTGTTAAATTGGAATTCCTTGTAGATCCAGGACCTAGGAATAATCATGGTTAAACCCATCTGAGTGTTGGAAACTCACCAGTTGCACTTAAGAAATCATGAAATAAGTCAATGTAAGGTCCAGTGGGACCAGTTTAACGAGGAAAGTGCAACCTGGGAAAATATGGAAGATATGAAAACTATTTTTCCATATTTATTTGAACAGAATTGATTCTGTTGACTGATAAAATTTGTGATTTTATTCTTTTATGACAATAAATCTACCAGTTTTGGACAGATATTTCATTGTTTAAAATAAACAACTACGTAAATGCTGATTTTGGAAATTTTAAATCCAGAAATGTTATGAACATGTGAAAAGAAAGTTAATAAATGGATTGTCCTTGATGCAAATTTGTTTAAATAAGTTAATCATCGGGATGATGATTCTTTTTAGGAGGGAAGTATGTAACACCTTTGATAAACTGTTAACTTCTCCTCTTTGCAATGCAAGCGTTGACATGTGATTTTTCCTAAGAAGGTGTATTCTTTTGACTGTTTGAAATCATGCTTGCCATGGATAAATTATTTCTTTTCTTGGATTCAATTGCTGAAATGTTGTTGCTTGCAAGGAATCCATTTTGTTTGAGATAAGTAAGGTTGTAAACTGGTAAAGTTGTTTGCAAATTTATCTCTATATAATAATGAAACCTTGGATCAATTCCATTGATCCAAGGTATGTTTTAATTCTTCTTACCTGATCTGTATGGCAAACTGACATTCAGAGGTTGAAGGAAATAAAATACTGAACCTTTGTAGGTTTACAATTTCATTGATCTTCTTGGAAGTTCATGTTGTGCATTCTGCTGTAAGTTGTGTGCTCAGATCTTCTTGTCAACTTCTCCAAAATGTTGAATGGCATAAGTTGGAAAGAGGTCTACTTCAGGACTATTGAGGGTAAAGCCTAAGTCCTAGATCTATAAGATCTATCCTAATGGGATTCTAACCTAAGGTAAACTAGATCTACCGTATATCTATGCCTACTCTAATCTTGTTCATCCTAACCTAAGTTGCATGTTTTCTAAGTTAGGGATTTGGAAATAACCTAAGGTGATGATAGGTATATTTCTAACCTATTACCTAATACTATATTGGTATGAAGAATGGCCTATCCTAAGGTGGAAAATTTACCTAAGGCAACTAAGGTAAATATTTTCTAAACTAACATAAGGTCATACCCTAAGCTAATGATATTTATCCTAAACTAATGCGAGGATAGAAGGGGACCTAAGGGGTCGTATGGCAAGTTGAAGGCATGGTGATGGTTCCTAAGTCATTTATTTGATTTGATTTTTGAATTCAATGGACAGAGTACTACCAGTTTAGGCAGAGGTAGGAAAATTTTGTGGAATCCTATGTGGAATCATCACTAGAGATAAGTGATGCATGCAGAAGTTGAAATTGGACTCGCCAAATTTAACTGGCGGTGGCGTGGAGAAATAGGTGGGAGATTGGAAATTAATGACATTTATGGTCATCGGTTTTGGTGAACAAACCACCTTGGAAACCATGCGAGTGGATTTTTTGGGGGTTGTTTGGTCTTTCAAGCATTTCAATTTTTTCTCTGCATGGAGCTATCTGGTTCTTCGAACCAGCAGTTCTATTTTCAGTTTGTTACTATTTTTAACTCCCTTGGTCTATTTTCGATCCAATGGAAGTATAAGAGGCATTTGAGAAGGAAGTTTTTGGTTGTTGACTTTGTTTGGAGAAGAAAGAGTTTTGGAGGCTCGGCTGGAAATCTTCTTCGAATCGACAGAAGCACTATCAGGCATGATAGGCTCTATCCATTAAGTTGTTCTTCTTTTCTCTAAATGTCTTCATTAGAAACAACTCTGCTCTTGTAAAACAAGTTGGTTTTTATTTTGTTATGGTTACTTGATTTCTTGCTTGAAAGAATCTCTGTGTTCTTTGATTGAGGAACTTCTGCATGATAATATTGTCATTGGGTTGTTTCCCTGAGTGAGTTAATGGTGATTCACACTTTAGAACTGGTCGTGACTTGAGTAATGTTGATAAATTTTGTATTCTTGCTTACCTGCTCGAAAAGGGTTTAAGGAAATTTGTTGTTGCTTTGAGCTTCAAACTGGTTGTCTCTGATTGTTAATAGAAGGTAAAAGGTTACCCTTCTCTATCACATCTTGTTTTGTTGAAGTTTTAATACACCTTCTGAGACTGTATCAATATACTTTGATTCATAATTGTGTGATCTCGAACTTGTGTGGAAAATAGTGAATGGGTAATTTGTTTTTAACCTGTACTGTGTAAACCTTCATTGCTTCAAACCTTGTATTCGATGGAAGCTGAGTATGTAATGGTGTTTTGATTTATTGTTTTATGGTTCTAGTCCATGTGGAAACAAGAAGGAGGTATTGACTCAAAAACCTTGTTGTTTGGATTTGGTTCTTTGTCTTCTAAAACTCTGTGAAATGGCTTCTGGGTTTATTTGGTTTCAGAATTATTTTTTGAATACAGCAGTGGATGAAGTCTTCTCTTCTGAATAATTATGTTTGAGTCTTCCTTTAAGATTTTGGGAGATTGAGCTATAGGTAAATAGTTGAAGTTCTTTTTGTTTGAAGATATTTTGGGAACTGGCTTTATCCGAGTCGATATTTTGATTATAATTCCATAGCTCGGTTGAGCTTACTTGAGGTCAAATCTTCCTGTCCATTTTGCTTTTGGACTTAGATGTTGTTGATTTGAACCTACCCATTCCTGATCTGGGTAGACCACTTGTTAAACTTGTTAGAGTAACTTGTGAAAGTCTGACTGTTGTAACTTCATGAAGATACGTTGAATGGATATTCAACTTTTGAATTGGTGGTTATGTTATTTGGAGCTAACCAAATCGATGAAGTTGTTAGATTTATTTGATTGTTATGAAAGTTAAAACAAATAAAATGTCTTGTGTATTTCGTAGGAGTGTTCAGTTGAGCCCACCTCTGGTAAAAATGAAAGGAAAAATTAATCGTCTTTTAAGCTGACTGGGCACCTTTAGCTAAGTCAAGTAGTCCTTTCATTTGCATCTTCTGAAATCGATTCTTGATGAATCCTTCTCTATCCATTCAAAATATGTGTTCACTCACCTCTGTGAGGATGTGATTGTAAGTCCTCCTTATCTATTGTTGTGCTATCATCTTGTAGGAATGGACAGGTTATGATCTCTTGATTGAAACTTAGATGTTTTTGGATGATTGTTGAAGGCTGTTATTTTTCCTGTATGATGTTTTGCTACTTTTTTGCTGCATCTCTTGATGTGGAAAATGATACTGAACTACTTTTGTTTGGTGATGGGTGAGCCTTAATTTTCAATCCTGACTTGAATTTGTAGTTGCATGAGTAGTGTAACAGCTCTGAGCATGATGTCTACATTTTTAAGATTTAAGGGATGTTATGACTGGGTCGGTACCAGTCCTCTTTCGAATTTCTTTACTTGTGAAACTGTAAGAGTAAGTTTCTCCACTACCCTTTTTTAAGTTAAGTGTTGAACTCCCTTTTCTGAGTTGTTAATGGGAATTCGGTTTAACCAAATGGGAAAGGAAGTTTTAAACTGTTTATTTTCAGTCATTCATCCTTCTTTTGTGTAAATCTTGTAGTGGATTTATTTGGCTAAGTTGCATTACTTTTATGAATGCAATTATGTAGTTGTTGTTACTACTTGCTTATTCACTTAACTTGTATTAAGGGTGTTTAATATCTGTTATAGTGATTGGTGTGAGATGTTGTTTATTGAATGAATACTTTTCTAATGTTAATGTGAGGCCTAACTTGAGAACTTACGATATGTCTTGGTTTTGGAATTAGGATGTCACATCTGAAATGTGAAACTCTTATTTATTTCAATTGTTAGATGATTCATCCTAAAATCCTTACGATGCTGGAATGAGCTTGACTGTACATGTCTCTTTATGAAACTTTGTAAAGCTGAGCAAGAAGGCCCTTGCTTCTGAAAGTAACTCTGTTTAGATAAATAGTAAAGTTAGTTTCTATATTTCAAATTCAGATTGAATTATGAAGGAAATAATTATTAGTTACTTTTATTTGATATAGATAAGTAATTGGTTGGAACATTACTTATCTGATATTATGTTGTAGATTACTGATTATATCATGATCTTTTCTTAAATGTTAATTCAGGTTGATTAATTGTCTTCTTTTATGGTTGTTATAACTTATGATTTATTGTCTGCTTAGCCTTTCTATTTCATAAAAGTAGAGTTGGTTTTATGAAACAGTTAGTTGAAGGCACTTCGTTTTAATGCTTAGTGCTTATCATGCTCAGTTCAATGAACTGACCTGTGCTAGCAATTTTTGTAGATGGACTTTGTAAGTGATAAAGGAAGGCAATAAATTATATGATGTATTGGTTGATTTAAAGTCTGGATCTTTTATAGAGAATTTTGATTCATTATTGAGATGTATTGAAGGAAGGAAAGTTGTAATCTTTAATGATCTTGATGTTGTTTGACATGCAATATGTCTGAAATGCATAGTCTTGTAAAATGTGTATTTTATCATAATGAATGGAAAAAGTCTGGAAGTTACTTTAACTTGTGTAAATTCTCTTGTGCATTATATGAAGGAAATTTGTAATCCTATCTTGTTGTTATCATTCATATCTGATTGGATCCTTATTTTTTTTGTCATTTAATGAATTGGATGAATGGGAAATAGTACAATTTCCCTTACTTGAATGCAACTTGCTAAGTTACATGTATAGATGTTCTTTTACCTAAAATAGTATGGTTTATTAAGGGATGTTAAATGAACATACAATTAAACTATAAGGAAGTGTGAAAGGTAAAAGGGTATAATAAACCCTAACACTTAACCATAAAGAGGAAGGTTCTTCTCCTCTCAAAAGGATGTAAAACAAATGAATGGTGTTTGTGTTCGTAAATCATTTAGACTTCATCTCTATGAAGTCCACTCTTACCGAACCTATTTTGGTTCTTACACCTCCTATGAATGGTTGAGTTACTTAAGAAAATATTTTGATGGATGATGGTTCTATTTTTGAAAATAAAAAATGTTAAGTAAAAAGTTAATTGAACATAAAGCAATCATTAGTCTATGAAGTTCCATATTATTTAACCAACTCAAATAAGGATGGAAACCTTAAAGGTTGTTGGAATTAGGGTTATGTAAGGTTGTTGTAATCTGAATCTTAATCCTAAACTAATTAAGTGGAAATGACCTCTTTGAGGTGTGTACATCGTGATGAAGTAGTTCTGTCGGATGTTGGCACACATGCCAACTACAGAACTGTACCTTGTGAAGACTTGGGTCTTCATGAGGATACAGGGTTGTCATTGACATGTTATAACACCCTTCAACATTCGTTCATCTAGACCTACCCAAATTTAGACTTGAACTTAGTTTCTCTCTAGGTCAGATTAGAGTTATGATTTAGCATAGGAAGTGACTCACAATGACTTAGGGTAACTAGGCACATCCAATCGACTTAGGTCGATTGGGTATGTCTATATACCCTAGGTCATCGCGAGTGATTCCCTATTCTAAATTATGTCACTAACCTGCGTTAGGGTCAAACCTTGGACAAGTGGACTGACTGAAGTCAGTGAAGACCATTCTAGATAACAGATGAGTGGGGTGAAGGACGTATTCTGATTAGATGAGTATGTCATCTAGGAATAGTAACATGAACAGTATGTTGGAAATATTTGGCCAAAGTATCGCAAGCTACTGGTTGCATTGTCCTATGTCACCTAGTTTAAGGAATGTGATTTCAGATGAATATTGGTAACAAATATTCAGATAGGTTTCTTAAATAGAACACTCAGTACCTAGAACAGGGTAAGAGAACCAAGTATACTTGGTATACATTAAGTATTCAATACTTCAAGTTAACATGACAGATCGGTAGTTCACCGAGTCATGAAATCAATCGGTAGTTCACCGAGTCAATTACATATGGTTTTCTGTTATGAGATTGATTAGCATGGAATGTGTGTTCTAGATTATGTTTATTTAGAATAGAGCACATTATGTATAAAAAAATCCCTTGTTTATAAAGTCTTAAAATGGGAATGTTATAGAATAGATAAGGATATCAAGCCCTCAATGGTGTAACATCCTCTCATGTAGTTGTTATCACATCATATCGGTCCTATTGTACTCTAACATGTTCTTATTCTCTCCCCCGAAATTCTAATCTCATGTGCTCCAAGATGCACATGGGCTCCTGTAATGCCCCGCCTTGGGAAAACGGGAATGCACCAAAAGTTACTAAAATTTTGGGGTAATTTTTTTTTGAAGTGAACTAAAATAATACTACTGTGTTTTTGCTTAACCCTTTCCTGTTAATAATTAATTTATATTAATTTAATTTACCTAAAATTAAATAAACACTAGCCCATTAACAACTCGATTGTTTTATTCTACTAAGTATTAACTAGAGTCACAAAATTTAATAAGATTACACACCCTTTTAATTTTACTTAGTTTTTCCCCTTTTAATTAGTTTTCCCACACACCCCCCTTTAATTTATTTTCCATTCCTATAAAAATATTCATGACTTAAAGTGTGTAAGATTTATTGAGAGCCCTAGGATCAATCTAATCTTGACCCTAGATTGGAATTTTACCCTAAAGTTGACCTAAATATCTCTATGTTTTTCTTTCTTTTCTATTTCCTCCTCATTTTGTTTTGTTTTTAGATTTTGTAGTTTTGGGAGAGAATACCATGAATGGCCATGGAGAAATTTGAGTCTTCTCTTGTTTTTTTTTTGCTTCTTATTCTCACTTGTTTTATATTTATAGGTCATGATGGAGAAATTTTCTCAAGGATGGTTTTATTCTTCAATAGATTTGGGTGGATGTAGGGTTTCATATCTTATTATACTTATATTTATTTTTATGTTTAGTATTTCTCTTTTTTTTTTCTGTTATTCCTCTTACAAGATTTACTCTCTGGTTGGGTGAAATTTATACCCTTTTTTATGTATATAAGGAAAGTAAAACTACCTGAGCATATGTGTGTGTGTGTGTGTGTGTGTGTGTGTGTGTGTGTGTGTGTGTGTGTGTGTGTGTGTGTGTGTGTGTGTGTGTATTTATGTTTATACAAACAAAAAAAATAAATTTTGAGAACCAGAAATATAAAAGGAATCCGAAAGGTTAAAATTCACAGGTTTTAGCGAAGGATGGGGATGGCAGTTTTGGAGAGGGAAGGAGTTTGACTTCGTGGAGGAAGTGTGGGGTATGGGGGAGTGAGGAGGTGAATGAAGGGAGCTGCATGGTAGGGAGTGGGTAGCGTGGGCAGTGGGGAACAATGTGCAGGCTTTAGGGAGGGGTTCGACTCTCCCCCCACATTTCCTTTTTGTTTAGTTTTTAAAAAAATCATAAACATTAAACACTTTCCACCGAATCCATTTTTATTATTATTATTAATTCCTCTTTCTATTATATAATTTTGGTTTGGTTTTTTTAAAGGTTAATAAAATTTATTCAAAACCACTTTCCACAGCATCTTTGGTTTGGTAAAAATAAATAAATATTCTTAAATTTACTTTTAATCAGTATTTATTAATATATATATATATATATATTATATATATATATATATATATATATATATATTACCATATTAATTTATATTCATTATTAATTTATATTTGATATTATATTATCTATAATATAATAATTTATTTTATAAATTCTAGAATATAACAATTTAAAATAGGTATATATATAATGATGATTAACTTGTAAGAACCTTGTATATTTACATTTAAAAAGGTAAATGTATGAAATATATGCAAATATGAACTTATATCAGATGAGGATAAAATTACTACAATTCGTAAATTAATGGATTGTTATCTTTTTTTGTCATCTATCTTGAGAAATATGAAACTCAATGGTTTGTGATTTGTCTATATTAAAATAATTTAATCATTTAAATGATAAAATAAGAATTTCGTAAAATAGTTCAAGTAGGATGGAGGCTAGAAATGTTGTTTACAAATTTGCAACGAAGACATCCGACTCACATTTACTTTCCTAATAAGATAAATTCTTGGGTTTTCTCATGGAAAGTAGTAAGAAAGAACTAGTTTCTTTTCATTGTAGAATGATACCTTTTCTTGGGTTTTCTCATGGAAAGTAGTAAGAAAGAACTAGTTTCTTTTCATTGTAGAATGATACCTAAAAATTTTCAAGGACCTGTTAGGATGGTAAATTTATTAATGTAAAATGAACCCTCAAGCTTCATGTACACTATATTTCCTTCAATGAAATAACTAAATAATTCATGCAAATTTCTACAAGAGGGAGATCCAACAACAAGAATAAAAACACACATTTTCACTAAAACATCCTTGCAATAAAAAAAATTTCTTTTTTAAATGGAGTTACAAAAAATTCATATCAAAGGAATCCTCTATTTTACAAATTCCTTTTTTTTTGCAAGGAGATTAAGTTCACAATTACATCATGCTTCCAATGCCTAAAATATACAAAGGAAATCAACATAACAATCTTATTTCCAAGATTGAAGTAGATTACTCAACAAATGTGACACAAGTTTTCAATGATCCCATTCACAAAGAGGTAACTTTACAAGCCAAAGAACTTTCCAAATAGCCATACCCCAAAAGGGTTACCTACAAAAATATGAAGAAGACAAAATTACAATGAGAGTGATGTCCAAAAATATGAATAAGACAATGGGAACCAAGATGATAAGTAACTACAACTATCCTCCACTTGAGCTCAAACTTTGAATGCTTTCAAAGAATCCAACTCTAAGAGAACAAGGTTTGTTTAACCACCCAACCTTTAGGCATGATTTCATGCCTTTCCAAGGTTGGAAGGCATGCTAGCCTCCCCCAAGCCCATGGGAAAGAGGACTAACTTCCACAACTTTGCACAAGGGTAAGGGAGACAATCCAACATTATTTTGACCTACAAGCTAAGACCATGCACTAAGAAACAAACACCAAATAATTACAAATAAGGGAAAACAGGAGAAACCATATTCTACTTCCAACATGGGGAAGAGAAGAAATAGATCTCTAAGTGTCAAGTGTGTAGCCAACATTGGTTGCACATAAACAATAATCTCCACAACCTCCTTATTCCTCCAAAGTCATCAAACCCTCCTTATTTCTCCATCCATTCACCAAATCCTTTTTGGGAGGATTTTCAAACCCAAAGGGTTTCCTCTATAAGAATGGGGAAGGGGTTGAAACCATATGAACCACCTTCCCAACCTCAAACCATTTGAGGGGAGAAACAGAAAAAATCCTACATGGCTTGCCCATCAAGCCATGAGGATTGAGAGGGAAAAATCCCTCTCTTCCCCCACAAACTCCAAAAATCCATCATGCCATATAATGGATGGAGTAAAATAAAACAAAACAACAATTAAAATCAACATGCAACAACACATATTTTGAATAAACAAGAATAATATCTAACATGATATAAAACACAAATAAGCTCAAGGATCCTACCTCCAAAAGCTCTCCAACTTCTTACTTTTCCACTTCTTGACCCAAGCAAACTCTAGCTCCAAAATCCACAAGCCCCCAAGCAAAAGCTCCAAAAAAATTCCTCTTCTTTCCCCATGAGGGAGAATTTGAAGAGGTGCCAACAAAAATCCTCACAAAAGAGGGGGTGACATGTGTCACCCCTCTCTTCCCTCAAGGTCAGAGATTCTCAAAATAAAAAGGGAGAAAGGATAAAATAGGTTTTAACCCTCTTCTCCCAAATTACTCAAAATGAACAACAAAACAAACTTGTGCAAATTTTAACAAAGCACACTTACCCAATCACCTTACATGGATGTGACCAAAGGAAAGAAAAATGGGAGGGAAACTCCCTCTAAGCCTTGGAAATAAGCCCTCTACCTATTAGGTAGGTGTTATCCAATTTTTCACACATGGCAAGATTGGACAATGGGGTCCTATCACGTTCAAAATGAAAAAAATAGTCCCAGGAACCCACCTTCGGTTATTATCAAGATGCAATTATTAAAAATAATTCTTAAATTGCATATGAGAGATCACCTAGTATCAAAAGGCACCCAGTTGATCTCAACTCGGTAAAGAGTTCGAGGTCGAATTGATAGAGAACTCGGTGTCAAATTGATAGTCATCTCGATAGAGGCTCTCAGTTGTAAGAGCTCGATGAGGTCTTGTTAATGCAAAATATAGCTCGTTGAAAATTGACGAATGAAGGGAACTCTATAAGGATCTCGGTAGAGATCGATGTAGGTGGAGTTAAAGCCGAGTCAGGGAGAGTCAAAGTTCGAGCTATCAATAAAGTCTCAATGAATTGGAAAGTTTCAAGCACAGGTGAAAGCGAAGGCAGAGATAAGGAGTTCGACTCATCTTCGTGACTCGTTCATTTTGGAGATCATGTGGTGAGCTTCTTTTAGGACACATTCTGCAGAGCTAGGGTGATTCAAACGCAAGCCAAGGCATCAAGAGTGCCACAAAATGAATGGAGATCGTTGCGTAAATAGAGATACGTGATGGAGTCCTATCAATGGGACTCATCGAGCATGATGGATAATTCAAGGAAACTCTCTTCGTGTGGATGCATTAAAGATGGTTTCTAGGATACAATTCCAGGGCTCATTGATTAATGCAAAACTTGGAGGCCTACTCAAAATAATTTTATAATGGTAAGCTCGCAGAGGCAGCAAGAATGCCAGGCCAGGGTATTAGTGAATACAGTATATATATTTTCGCTGACGTTGTTCAGACCTTCCTCGGCTGAGCATTTGGTGCACAGGCAGTTGACATGTTACAGTATAGCAAAAGTTCTTTTGAGCACTTCCAGCAAGTAGTCGTCCAACTATGTTTTTATCTGTTCAGCATCGAATGCATCCTCAAATTCAAGATTTTCCTTTAAGATATTTTTATGAAAATCGATTAAGTGATAGTAAGAGTGTTACTAGGAGACTTGATGAAATTTATTACAAATATTCTCTATCGAGACCTTACTTGTTTTACGATGCAACTCATGGAAGTGAATCTCATAGAGGTGGAACTATTTCATATCATAATATTCACGAGGCACAATTTTCTTTGCAATTATATGAGCATCTTCAACAAGTCACTAGGTTGGCAAGCGATAAAGTTTTCTGTTGAAATTATCACACCTTACAAGCTACAGCTGAAATGTTTGCACTGAGAGTTTAATGTTATCCTCAAATCTGATGAAGGAAAACTCGGCAGGAGAAAAAATCAGGAGCACGATCATGGCAGACCAAGTAGGTAATCCTGCGCATGGGAAATATTTTACTATCTTGCCAAGGTTGTGTGGAAAAGCTAAGGCCGGGGCCTGTGGATTAATTTGGCCGAGCCATTATGTGGGGATTCGGAGCTAGAATGCCAAGTGGGTTTTCATGGATGGCAAGCCAAAGAAGAAATTCCACGCGGGGGAGATTCAGGCAAGCACCGCCAAGTGGAAATTTTGGGATGGAAAACCATGATTAGACTTCCGTGAATGGGAGAAATCAGATCAAACTGCCAAGCGTAGAAATATTACGAAGGCTATCCATCATGAGACTTCTGCATGGGCCATGTAAACAGAATTTTGCGTAGCTTGGGGTGGTTCGAGTCTTTGTGTGAGTCACCAGGAGGATTAATAGGACAATTGTGAATTGGAGCGGGTCATGGGTTAAAAAACACGACGTGATACCAATTTCAGCGGAGGCTACAAGCATACCCAACCAAGGTGATGCGTTAATGGCTCAGTCGTGGCTCATATGCGAAGAGTTTGATGGGAAAGCAATGCTGAAAACTCCATGACCTTCTCCTCATCCTTTGTACAATTCTGAACTTGATGTGGTCGCGAGACAAGCTCCCATGCACAGGCAGCAAGCATGTTGCAGTACAGTAGAAGCCTTTTGAATGCTTCCAGCAAGCAGGTTGTCACTGTGGTTTATCCTTATTCTGAACTCAGATCTATGGCAGCTACAGGAAACAAATATTCACTGCCGTGTACGATGGATTGGAGTCACGTTATTCAAGGCTTCATAAAATTTCCCTGAATCAGGAGATGAAGGTTTATTATGGTGTAGAATGAAATGATTCATATTGCTCAGCATTTTTTCTCTGAGAAATGAATTGAATGTGAAGGTCAACTCTGAAATACCTGGTTGGCCATTTTGTATGCTACATCCTTGTTACTCGTAAATGGTCTCTTTGAGAAACTCTGAGGGCAATAAGCAATTTATACCCTTCCATTATGTACGTCCAATCAGACAATAAAAAGTATTATGTTACCAGGTTCAGAGAAACTTGTTTTTTACAATGGACGATTATATTGTAGTTAAAGCTAATTTTATTTAGCTTTATTTCTATTAGCTTTGATCCACGACTAAGGAAGAATTCATATCATTGATACTTGTACATTTTTCCAAGGTTCTCCTAGTTTCTCGAGTTGTTCAATGTATTTTTTGAAGGGCTTTTTTTTAAGGATCTTTTTAGTTTCTAGAAAAATGAGTATATTGTGTAGTTCACAGCTACCTATGCCATACTAAGATCCCAATAGTGGCATAATTGTTGATTGGAGCTGAGATTGCCGAATGCACTCCCAAAATATCAAAGGGCTCTTTAGCCAAAAATCAGTCTCCAGGGTGTCTATCGACATGTTATGGGCGTGAGCCTGGGTCATCATCATGGCAGCATTAGGTCTTTATTGGTAATGGAATTTTCTCATCATTTGGAGGGTACAAATTGTGCTTATTATGGCAAAGCCAAAACATTCTTACTACAAGTGTTATATGATA